>JAMWET010000648.1:0-34580 GCA_024036415.1 Prochilodus magdalenae | reverse complement strand
CGTCAGTACGAGGTGGGTGTTTCTAATAAAGTGGCCAGTGAGTGTCAGTACAAGGTGGGTGTTTCTAATAAAGTGGCCAGTGAGGGTAAGTACAAGGTGGGTGTTTCTAATAAAGTGGCCAGTGAGCGTCAGTATAAGGTGGGTCTCTAACACAGTGCATGGGGTTTACGTATGTAGCTCCGCTCCATGTGCACACAAGTGTCCGCACACCACATCATGTGAAAAGAGTGGCATTACCCAAGGCTCAGCATGGTGTGCCTTTGCACAAAGCTGCAACTCAATTACAGTAGTCAGGTGGCTGGAAGAAATCCCCTCCGCACACACACCAGGAATGCGTATGCGTGCGAGCAAGAACAAATATGCTTTATGGGAGTTTCAATAACGGCATTGATATTGATTTTTTTCGTCATAAACTGACTGTGTACACAATGTGCCGTATCTGAATCACGACCAGTCCGAACACTGTTTGGCTAGAGATTAGATTCTGACAGGCCTATAATGGCTGAACACGGCCCAGAGGTAGCGGTCCAGAACTCCGTAACGTTCGCAGTCCTTGCTCTGGTCTGGTCTGTAGGAAGCTCCTGCAGATGTTCTATCAGACTGTGGTGTCCAGCTGTCTCTTCTATGCTGTGGTGTGCTACTATATCCAGCTGTTCTTGCGATGGTGTCGGTTCTGCCGAAGAAGTTTGATCCAGAGTCTGATCCTGAAAGTCCGGTAGAACAAGCTGGTCGATCCATGTTTGCAAGCTAGACTGGAGCAGGACGTTTCTGAGGAGGCTGGACTGGAGCAGGACGTTTCTGAGGAGGCTGGACTGGAGCAGGACGTTTCTGAGGGGACTGGACTGGAGCAGGACGTTTCTGAGGAGGCTGGACTGGAGCAGGACGTTTCTGAGGAGACTGAACTGGAGCAGGACGTTTCTGATGAGACTGAACTGGAGCAGGACGTTTCTGAGGGGAATGGACTGGAGCAGGACGTTTCTGAGGGGACTGGACTGGAGCAGGACGTTTCTGAGGGGACTGGACTGGAGCAGGACGTTTCTGAGGAGGCTGGACTGGAGCAGGACGTTTCTGAGGAGGCTGGACTGGAGCAGGACGTTTCTGAGGGGACTGGACTGGAGCAGGACGTTTCTAATAGTCCAGTCTGGGAACGGCACGTAGGAAGCAGCAGCAGCAGGTTCCCATGTGTTGCCATGTGTGTTTGTCTGCACTGATTGAATCAGACAGGTTGGGGACGTTGGGTAATAGCAACAAAAAGCCGCACCCCTCACAACAGACCATGAACTCATCCCCTGGTCCAGATCCAGATGTGCGTTGGGACGTGGATTGTGTCCGATACAGTTGGCTTGCCTTGCGCCTCCCCAGTAAGGGAGTAAGAGAATCTTACAGCGACCCTGAGGCAAACACCAGGCCCCAGACCCAACGCCCACCACCACAACAGCTGTCCAGCTCCCACCGGGCTCCGGAGCGAAATATGAAAGTGTAAATAAACGTGTACATGGCGATATACCGAACGGAACCTCCCGCGCACCCAGAGGTCGTAGGAAGACGACTGCTCCGCCAGCTGAACTCATGACTTGCGATAGACTGACCCCAAGTGGTACTGTAACTGGACATTAAGTGCCACCAGAGAACCTGGGGACACTATGATTGGCTGCTGGTGCTCCACACCCCGTCCTTGTTTACCCAGAGGGACTTGCAGGGGCTCTGGAAAGCTGCCGAGTCATGCCGAGTCCAGACCAGAGGACCTAGACCAGCCTTTTGTCCTCCAGAGTTGCAACAGTGACAAGGGAGGACGTGAGCTGGAGCCCCCCTGCTGCGGCGAAACTCTAAAGTCTTGCAAGGCCAGAACCGAGGGGGCCGAGGAAACGACTAACGAGGGCGTCAGGATGTGGGGCACGCTGTAGACTTTGCCATCGTATGAGACAGGGGGCATATCTGAGCTCACGGTTTGAGACCCGATACTGTAAACTGACCTTCCTACACAGTCAGAGAGGAGCTCATGTTTTGCTGGCGGCCAGACTCGCTCAGACGTGTGCGGCGTCCGGAACACGCAGCAGTACGGATCAAACTGGGCGGCAGTCGGCGATCTTTCGGTAACGCAGATCTCGTTAGACGAGCCAGACGTTACATCCCGCTCCCTGAGCTCTCGGGCGGTGCGGCGACCAGTCTGGAGGCTGGCGAAGATCTAACCGACGCACGGAACGTGCCAGTGCCAGTTCTTCACGGTGCCCCACGAATCCGAGGTGAAGTCTTCAAAAGCCCCACTCCACAATGAGCAGCAAGGACCTGTGATGCCTTAAATCCCCCTCCACCCCTCCCGCCTGTTCTTATGCTAATCCCGCTAACTGTCCGCTGTTCTCTTTGCAGAGCTGCTAGGAGATGATTTAGGAGGACGCTGTTGCTTTAAGAGATGCCTGAAGGGGGCGGAGGGGGCCGTCATATATCACGGCGCTCATTAATCAATTAGCAACCCCCCCCCCACAGCCACCTGTCCGGCAGCATGGCTTAGCAAAACATTCCACAGCCTAACGTGTTGCTAGACAAAGGCTCTCGCGATCCGGCCTACGGAACAGCCAGTCCGCCTCCTTCTCTCATATCTGTCATGGGTTCCCCGGCCGGGTTGGCTCGGACCGCTGGATCGGCATCCCGCTCAAACGAATCGCTCAGGACGGCCTAACACAACTACACGAAGGGTCTACTTAAGCTCACTGTTGTCAAAACATTTACAGTTACGAAGCCCATTCCTTCGAGGAGCGCTCGGATTACACAAACGTTGAGCGAGGTGAGCTCGAATAGTCATCCCAAATTAGGAACATCTGGAAGAGCCGGCGACCCGGACCATCATCCTGCACCTTCCAGTTAACGGAAACCTAACCAGGGTGGAGGGAAAGAGACGCTGACTGGGATGGAAACGGCAGGGCCAGCACCCAAATCGAGAGAGTAGGAGAGAGAGAGAGAGAGAGAGAGAGAGGGAGAGAGACAGATGAGTTTTGCACCACTGCACAAGCCAAGTATCAGGTGGGCCCATTGTGTCTAGCGAGAAAGGGTTCTGATGTCAACGCTGACGAGGACTCCAGCAGCCCCGGCAGTGCCTTGAGGATCTGAGTTGGCGTTTGTGCCCGAGATCAGAGCAGAGGCTGGAGTCGTTCCGGAGAAAAGTGCTGCTCTCGCCGCGTTTCGCCAAACTTAGATGCTGACACACAAGTCTGAAAAAGTGGAGAGGAGCCGGTCTGGAGCGCCGCTTCAGAAGGAGGGAACCGGACTCCGGCACGGGGAGCAAAAGTATTCTCTTTAAATATTTTATGACCCCGGCGTTCGGGAGAGTGTGTATCCATGTGTACATACAGGCACAACTCTGACAGTCGCACGGCCACGCTTTTAAACAGACGGCCGAGCGGTTCCAGGCCCGTTTTCCCGGGTTTATGTAAAACCCCCGCTTCTGACAAGGCCCCTAGCGCCTCTGAATACCCCCCTCCTTCCCAAACAATAGCCGGCTCTCCACAAACCCCCTTCGTGTCACTTGGAAGCAAGTCTTAGCAGCCGGAACAGATAGTGACGCTAAAATTAGCAGCTAATCCGCGGACCCTCAGTGAGTGGATTTGTCAAGCGCCACATTAGGATTCCTTTACAAGCGCCGGGATGCGTTAAGGCAGCTTGGGTGGAATATCTTAATAAGGGCTATGGGGAGGACGGGGTGGAGGCAGAGATCCCAGTTAAGAGAGGGTCAGGGTACCGGTCTCGTTCCCACCTGCGAGAGTCGCCGAGAGACCGAGGTGCCCTGGATTTCCGAGCCAGAGTCGAGTCGGAACTTTCAAAACTGCCTACATGGCCACCGGCTGCACGCGCTGGGCCCGCGCTCCCGGCCACAGCTGTGCTTATGTTGCAACGCGACGCAACCCTCTTGCAATTTCGGCGGTCTAATTTTAGTGATGGTTGGAGTTCTTCCACCTTGCAAAGGAGCTTAACTGGCCTCCAGAACAGCTTTGGCAATCAGCAGAATTCCTTGACTTGCATGTCAAGCCCTGAATACCACAGCTGTCCGCTCTGCTACATTTCAACACTGCGCTCAGATAGCCATCTCCATGTTTTCCAGTTGTTCGGGAATATGATTACGGCGGCTCATCCTCGCGTATACCCAGTTTCCGCCGGTGGATTGCGAAAGCCTTCGATAAACAACACCCGGGAAAGCTCCGGGCCGCTATAAGCTTCCTCTTCTACGACAGGAAACTCACCACGTTGCGAAATGCCTCGCGACGTCAGCAGAGGGAGGGGAGGAAAAAGGAAAACAACGTTTTCACCATTCGCATTCCTCTTCTTCGGTTCCCTCTCTTTCATCCTGCTAAACTTATCTCTCCTGTGAGAAACCAAAACTGCACAGCACTCGGGGGTCAGAGGTCAGGCCAAACAAAGCCAGACACGCATTTCAGCAGAAACGCTTAATAAAAAACAATCCCAGCCTTAGTGAGGATGGGAAACACAGGGTGGAGACAGAAAAATAGAAAAATAAAAGGCATGCGGGAGATAAGGGTGGAGAAAAAAGAAAGAGCATCTGCATGGTTCTCCATTCCTTAAGGAAGAACAGATAAGATACGAGGTGTTGGGCCCGAAAGGAAACTGAACATCAGGATAACGGTACATGAAAGGGAAGGGACACTAAAGACCCAGGACCCCAGTGCAAACTCCAGCTTGGCGTACATCAGAGCTGTACACCAGGGATGCACCGATCCGATATCGGTTCTGATATTAAGTAAATTAGCTGAATCCGGTATCGGGTGATTAGGCTGATCAGTTCGTTTGCGACGCGTGCTATGCCGCCAGCAGCATGTTTGCAGGCTGCCTTGGAACAGGGACAATAACAACATGGAGCCAGATGAAGGGTGGAGGTATATATATGTATGTATATGTATATAACATCTGGTGGGTACAGTAGGGTATTGGGTATTGGAACCGGAATAGCTGGACTGAGCTGGAGCCAAAACAACATGGAGCAAGATGAAGGGTGGAGGTATATATATATATATGGAGCAAGATGAAGGGTGGAGGTATATGTATATATATATATATATATATATATATATATTTTTTTTTTTTTTTTTTTTTTTTTTTGTTTTTTGTTTTGTTTTTTGTTTTTTTTTTCAACCGGAATAGCTGGACTGATGTACCCTACTCTACCCACCAGATGTTACAATTATGGGGGGATTTCATGCCATCAGAAAACCCCACTGGTCGGAAACACGGCTATACTGTAGAATACAAAATATATCTCCATCTACATTGATCATACACTCATCCTCAAAAAAACAGCTGCACCCAGAAGGAGGTGTGGGAGTGCGGTGCTGTTGGGAAGGAAGGTAAAGGTGACCAGGATCAATAACTGATGATAAATTTAGACTGATATGATCAATATTTATTGAGCTACACATACAGAAGTCTGTCTCTCAGTATGGCGTCGGACCGCCGTGTTCGCTAACCCAACACGCCAGACGTCTCGGTATGGAGCTGTAGAGGTTCCTAATGGAGTCCCGCTGTGATAATCCATCCCATGCAGCTTGAACATCCTCACACAGTTTTTCCTGCAGATGTGTGCGGTAGGGTTGGAGGTGGAGGGGACACGAGGCCTTCTGGACATGTGACAAGCAAACGTTCATCTTGGTGGACTGACCACGGTGCCTCCCACACTCGGATTCGTTGGGCGTCTCCACCAAGACTAAAGCGGGACTCGTCACTGAAGATTGACCCGCTGCCATTCTGAGTCACTTCCATGACAGTCTGGTAGCGAGACACCACTGCAGTGTTTGGTGACTGGTGACGTTCGGTGTTAAGGACAGTCGTGGTAACGGTCTGTGTGCATGTAGTCCTGCACGGTGCTGCACTAACAGGATGACTCATGGTGAGGACACCCACTGGCTCGCAATGTCAAACCTTGTGATGTAACCAACCTTCCCAAGTTTTCATTCCTATTCAGTTTGAATTTGCACATGCATGTATGGAAACCTGGCTCAGGTTACATAATCTGGAGGTCATATAGAGTGATGATGACTCTGCACTGTATTTCCAAACACAACAGTGTCATTCACAGAGCCCTCAACGGTGTATCATCTCCTCAAGGTCCCTAGAGCTGAGGGCGATGTGGAAAGACCGGGAGCAAAGGTCAGTCGGCTGACCTTTTGAAGGCCAAGAGGTGATAAGCAACATTTATCACCTAAGCTATTCCCTGCGAGTAAATGGCCCTGGCAACCTGCCGAAAGGCCTTCGGTAATGCTATCACGTCAACCCGGGGTCCTAATGAAGATCTACCACTGTCAGCTGACAATACAGGGCGTGTGTCTGTGTTTCCAGGGGGAAGAGAAATACAAACGCTGGAAGTGTATCGCTCACCAACGCTGGCATCACTGGTGTTAGCGCTCATTCAAGACTTACGTCAAGCAGCCGCGGCCTGGATCGAGTCAGGGGCTTCAGACGCTGGCAGTCGCAATCATAAAACTGGTACTTTACACGTCTTTAAGAGGGCTGTTAAAACTGCGTTTAAAAGCGCACTGCCAGTGTAACGAGCCAAAACAAGAACCGGGGGAAGAAAAAAAAAACAGGAGCTGGAAGGTATAGGCACTGGTGAGGTATGTTTACCGCACTCCCCGATTCCAAATCAGCCTAACAGAAACTTCTGGCTTTCCAGGGCTTTCGGAACAGAGGCTGTTTGTGCGTAGAGTTCGAGAGGAGCGGAGTTACAACACTAAAGGAGGGGGCGGCTCGCTGTGTAGGCTGAAGGCATGGAGACGTGTTCCGAGCGCCGAGGTGCCGCTCCCCACCCACCCTTTCACCCAATCGCTCATCTCCGAAACCGCCGCGCAGAAAAGCTCCGTTTGTCCGGAATACGACGCGAGAGCTGGAGCGGAATTCAGAACCTGTTACGCCAATTAACCGAGGGCTAAAGGGTGAAGCGCATTTGTCAGAAGCTGATGGCTTGAGTTCGGGTCCGGACAATGGGGGGCAGTGACAGAGGGGCTGTTTGTGTCGTGCTCTGAGGGCCCAGCGAGATGGTGTGGGCTTGGCGAGTAGGCCAGGAGGCATCTCGTGTCCGGGGCCTGAGAAAAGTGGGCACGCGAGCCACGGCGAACGGCGTACAAGGCAATCTATCTCAGTCAGAGCTCGGCGTCCAGAAAGAGGCGCCAGTGATGGAGACGCCAAGGAGCTGCACGACACAACAGACCCCGGGAGCAGACACGGGCCTTTCCATCACCGGAGCCAGCTTTCGTACTCCGGGTCTTCCATGTTGTCGACGAGCACATTAGCGGAGAGCGACTGGCGTCCTTTGACGTCGTGTCAAAACACACCAAACGCTTCTCATCGAAACAAACAACATTTTCGGCGGTTCCAACCCCCCCCGCTGGGGTTTCACTTCATCCCTCCTTCTTTCTCTCCATCTTTCTTTCCAGATGGCTTTGCACGTTGAGCTCACAATTGTGACAAAGAGATCTTATAACAGGCAATTTGTTAACCGATCTACGGGGACTTTGCACGGGTTGCCTGTGTTTCATTCTCATTCTGGGCATATAAGTCTCCTGTGTGTCAGGATTGAAAGTTAATGGGAATTTAAAAAATGAATCATTGTCAAAGGCGCTGATGAAGCACTCTTGAAAAGGTGTGTGGGTAAGGAATGCAATAAAGGGAGGCAAAATAAATGAACGGAGGGAGGGAAGACCGCCGCTGTGACACATTCTCTCGCCCGAGAGTTCCACTCCTGGGAATGGGCCGATCAGAGCTGCTGATCACATATCAATTTTTTCAAAAACGTTTAAGCTTCTATAGGGACATTACTGAGCTCCTAATGTTGGGAATCATTGGATCCCATTATGGACGGCTGCCAAGTTACACTGGGATGATACATAGGGGAATATAAAAAGTTTGGACTCACTGGGGTGGACCTGACTTGAAGCCAGAGGCTTGAGACTAGCTAACAGACCCAAGAGACTCAAGACTCAACTCGTGACTCAGTCAGACATTAACCCCAGGAGCGTGCACGACTCAGATTGAATTGATTTCAACCACCCCAAGACTAAATTCATATGTACGAAGACTTCTGAGAGAGACTCTCCAGCACACAGAGCTGGAGATACTCGAACTCTGAAGATACTGAGGCCCGCCTTTAAGCACTCGAACTCAGACTTAAACCCTAAGGACTTGAGACATTCAAGTGCTCCGACTGTGATAAAACCCCTACATGGTTATAGAGCGGAACATTACTTAGACTCCCTAATTGGTCCTGGGACAATCATTGGATCCCAATTTATGGCCGTGCTCCAGTTGTACTGAGATGGGCTAAATAGGTGGTGAAATATAAAATTTGGGGACTCAGTGAGTGACCTGTATCTTGAAAGCCGCAGAGGCTTGAGACTATGCTATATACAGATGCCCTAGAGAACTCAGACTCAAATCATACTCCAAGTCCAGAAAACGTTGAACCCAGAGACCTCGAAAGCTTAAATTAGACTCAACCCCAGATACACGCGCTACGGACTCGATTAGATTGAAACCACACACTACCAAGTGACTCAAGACCTGACTTGAAGCCCAGAGGCCTTGAGACTTAGCTAACAGTACCCATGAGACCTCTAAGACTCAACCTTTTCAAAGTACAGATCTGTAAACTTCTGCCCTTAAGGAGTTCACGACGTCGAGTTTAAATTGAATACCCCAGGTGACGTCAATACTAAATCCAAAATACGCAGAGATACACGGTGAGAGTAGACTCAAACCCAGAGAGCAGGCTTTGAGACTTCGATTAAGATCTACAGCGGCACCTAGACTGAACTCATGACCTAAAACCCTAATAAAGAGGACTTAAGATTCAAGTCCGACTTTGTAACCCCTAGAGCAATTATATAAGGGCTGACATTACTGAGATCCTATGACTTAGGTGAAATCATTTGGTTGATCCCACTTATTTGGTCAGCGTCTCAAAGTTTGACTTGGTCTGTAATTCATAGTGAAATACTAAAAGTTTTGTCGGACTCAGTTTGGTGGGAGTCTCTGACCTATGAAGCCAGAGGGCTTTGAGTGACTATAATAACCTAAGCCTAAAGACACCAAACAACGACCACAAGAACTCAACTCATACTCAAACGATCACATTTGCAACGCCTCAGGAGATTCAAGACTGTAACAATGGGACCTCAAAACCCTAGATAAACTCAACGACTCCGATTTCCGATATTGAAACCCCAGTGAACTCAAAGAACTGGGGATAGAAAACTTGAAGCCCAGAGGCTTGAGACTAGGCTCAGACCCAAGAGGAACTCACGACATCAACTCATACTCAAATCAGATACTTGAACCCCCAGGAGGGACTCAACGGACTCGATTGAACGTTGTGCAATCACTGACCATAGACTAAATTCCAAAAATGTAAGAGATATCATTGCGAGCCGAACAGACTCAAACCCCAGAGTGCTTATGAGACCTGAAATCAGATCTGAGAGCACCTTAAGACTGAAACTCATGACTTAAACCCTAAAGACTTGAAGATTTAAAGTACCCGACTTTTGAACCACCCTTTAGAGGCATTATAACAGGGACATTACTGAGATACATCGCTATGTTCTGGGCGGAATTCCATTTGGTCCCGCATCTATGGCGGCTTCTCCCAAACTAGTGTACTTGTGATGATACTGTAGGCTGAAACTAATAAAAGTTGGTGATAGTCAAGTAAGTTTAAACCTGAATCTGTTCGCCCATAGGCTTGACAGACTCACTCTATAAAGGGACCTCAAAAGACGTCAAGACTCAAAATCATTCTCAAGTCACATCTGAATCGCGCCAGCGAGACTCCGTGAAGACTTAAGATTCGACTCAAAACCCCAGAATACTTCACAGGACATCGATTTTGTATTCGACTAAACCCGCTAGTGACACATCACGACCCTAATAATCTATCAATATAGCAGAGTACTTAGAACTGTGACGATCTTTGGACCCAAATGACAATACACACCAGAGATGTGTAGACTGAAATCAGATTTAGACCCGAACTCAAGAACTGGACTCAAGATCTATTTAAAATTCCCAGGGACCTTAAAGTATGCCATATAGGGGACACCATTACTGAGTGTCCTAAATGTTAGCTAATCATTTGATCGCCATTATGGCGCTCCAAAGTTTAAGACTGGGAGTTATAAAGGTGGAAAAGGCAAAGAAGGAAATTGTCAGGATTACCCCAAATCAGCCGGATAAGTTAAAACTCGTACCTGGAAGCCAAAAGTCCAGGAAAGCGATAAACATAGCAGTCCATTACTGTATATCCGCCTTTATACACTCCCACTCCTGCAGGGACCACTCTCCAGTTCTGAAAGGACAGGACAAAAACGTTACATTGCCTGGCTGCATAATTACGGTGTTCCCAGAACACGAGGCAAAACTAGCTGGATCAATAACGAGGCCCCTCTGGCTCGCACCCCAGAGACTTGACCCAGGGGACTGGAACCCCCAGAGGTGAGACTCGTAGTCCAAGACTCAAACCACCCCAAAGATCTAGACTCAGCTCAGCCTCAAAACCCCAAATAGACTTGAAAACCCCAGAGAAATCAAGACACACCTGAAACCACAGAGAACTCAGGACTTCAATTAGACTCAAACCCCACGAGACTCCAGGACATGACCCAGACTTGAATTCCCAGAGGCTTTTTGATAGACTAAAGACTCCAGAGACTCAAGACTTAAATAGACTCAAACCAGAGAGACTTAAAAACCTCAGAGACTCAAGGCTCGACTCAAAAACTTCAATCCCAGCGGCTCAAGGACAGACTTAAATCCCAAGTGACCCAAGCTCAGACCCAAAGACACGCCTCAAATCCACAGAGACCACCAAGTACTACCTAGACACCTAAACCAGACTCAAAACCCAGAGACTCACGACTCGATTTACATTGAAACCCCAGTGACTCAAGGAATAAATTCAAATGCAGAGACTTAAAATTTTGAGAACTCCAGAGAACTTGAGACTGAAATTAGATTTAAACCCAGAGAACTCAAGACGGACTTCAGACTTGAAACCCCAGGGACATGCAGAATCCACTCAAACCCAGAAATTTAAGATGGCGCTGAAGTACCCAGTGGTTTAAGGACTTAAAACCACAGAGACTCGCAATTCAAAACCCCAGAGTGATTTCTGAAGTTAGACTCAGAGACTAAAACAGCTGAGACAGAGTCGAATCCTGAGTCTCAACCGTTGAGGGACAAATCTGAACTCCAGAGACCTGAAACAGACTGAAGCCCCAGCGACGCGAGCCTTACCTCAGACGCAAACCCAGAGACTCAAGACCTGAGACAGACTCAAATCCAGATGCCCAAAGACTTAGAACAGATTTAACTCCAGAGATCAACATCTGAGGCAGACTTAAACCCCAGAGACTCGAGGACAGACTTGAAAGCCTCAGACACTCTAGACCTTAGACAGACTCAAATCCAGATGCTCAACACCTAAAACAGGTTTGAAACTCCAGAGACCTCAACATCTGAGACTGACTTAAATTCCAGAGACTTGAGACAGATTTGAAGCCCCCAGAAGACCCCAAGACTACACTCAAACCCCAAGACTTAACGCAAAAACCCAGAGGCCCGAGACCTGAGACAGACTCAAAAATCAGATACCCAACACCTAAAACAGATTTGAACTCCAGAGACTCAACATCTGAGGCAAGACTTGAATACCAGAGACTTGAGACAGACTGAGAGCAGCCAGAGACTCGATGACCTGAGGGCGACAGACTTAATCCAGATACCCAACACCTAAAACAGATTTGAAACTCCAGAGAATCAACATCTGCGGCAGACTTGAACCCCAGAGACTCGAGACAGACTTGGAAGCCTCAGACACTCGAAAACTTAACTCACACACGACGCAAAACCACAGAGACTCAAGACCTAACACACAGACTCAAATCCAGATCACAGCAACACCTAAAAACAGATTTGAACCTACAGAGACTCAACATCTGAGGCAGACTTGAACCCCAGAGACTCGAGACAGACTTGAAGCCTCAGACACTCAAGACTTAACTCAGAACGCAAACCCAGAGACTCGAGACCTGGGACAGACTCAAAATCCAGATACCCCAACACCTAAAACAGATTGAAACTCCAGAGACATCGAGACAGACTCTGAAGCCTCAGGAGACTCGAGATCAGATCAGATTACTACCCTGGAAACTCAGAGGCAGGGCCCCGAAGTCCACTTAGCTGTTAGCCATTCTCCCACACTGGCTGAAAGAATAAAGATAAATACAGTTGTCACGGTCTACTGTTTACTGACACAGATCCAACCATTTTTATTCCTCTCCAGGTTCTTCTTTATGGAAATGGACCAATAAAAAGCCCATTAAAACTGTAAGTTTCTGATGGAGTTTCCACCTGTTTTGCTCACGGGGCAGTCATGATCAATAATCGGATACGCGGCCAGAGCCCTATTCCGGAGTCGGAGGATGCACCTTTAAGGAGAAATCCATTGAAAGCTAATCCCGTTGAAGATAAACCTGTCAGGACAGCTGACAACTGGCTCCTCGTCGAGTTAACAGATTTATCGTCCCAGCGCGAGACGGGTCCTGGACTCCATGCCGCCTCGTCCACAGGTCTCCCAGTCGGGCCGGATTTTCTCCGGCTCTTGTTTCCTGGACTGCATTCCTCTCCGACTTTTTTCTGATGCTCATAATTAATAGGGATAAAAATGGGAAGGGCCATGATAGTCGCTGACACGCATATCGGCATTAAAAAAAACAGTTTGCACCTCGGAGAGAAGTTACCATGTGGTGACGAGGCCACGTTTCCCACCCATCTATAACGAGCGGACTGACACGTTAAGGGGGAAACTTTCAACATATCTGCTAACGTTTATAACGCAGGGGAAATGAAGCAGTGCCTGAACTGCGGCATGGAGGAGCTCTTCACCAACTTTCCTCGCCTCGCGGCGGCGAAGTGTCGTGGTTTTTCCATCTGCGTCTCGTGGGATATGATGATTTGATATGATATTTTATATGACCCAATAACATCGCCTCCAAAACGATACCACTAAAAAGGATGAGATACGCAGACATCACGAGGAGCGGGGAAGCGCCCCCACACACAGGCTTTCTGTCAGCAGCTCAGGGAGAAACACAATCCAGCTCCAGCCAGGGTGAAAGCTGATCGTTAGCTCCCACCACAAATCTCAGTTAACACCCACATCTCCCAGCCTCCATCTAAAATGAAATGGAGGAAACTCTCGCAATTCCAAAACTCACCGCGACTCGTGTCTGCATGTAGGAGACTTCGGGATTAGGAACACCATACCAGCTCTGAGAAATAGAAATCATGTAAGAGCCCACTCCAGTTTCTCCAAAACCAGCATCATCCACATGTACAGCAGGGTTCTCAGGTAGAGGAACCCGACAGGTAGACTGTTTCGAGCTTTACTGGCAGATACAGTGAGCGTCTACCCTGTTCATATAGAACAAGGTCCAGCAGCCCAAACACACAGGACAACACAGCTACAGACTGGCAGAGAAGGACCCAAACCCCCTCTCTACTGACGTGTTGATGAGCGCCACATCATTCCAATGCCCCTTACCACCGTAAGATGACCTACGACGATGACCTACAGAGAGACTGGCGAAGCGATGAGGCTTTGGGGGTGAGACGCACAAGCGAGTATATGGTCTAACAAACAGGCTTCCTGGAGGTCATTAGTGATTTTCTAAAATACACAGCATCTAATACAATATCTGATCCTGGAGTGTTTGGAGAGAACACATGGTTCCAGTAGACCTAGAGTAGATGAGCAGATCAAAACAGAACTGAGGGGTTCTGGTCAGATCCACACAAAACCACCAGAACCTGTAGTACAGCTAGAGACGCTGATCACTTTCAGGTGGAATCTTAAATTTTTTGCAGAGCCTGGATAATAGGGATACACCCAATTGAAAAGTTTCGGCCAAAACTTAAACCAAACTAAGTGAATAAACAACGGGGCCGAAGAAAGCGAAAAGCGATTCCTTCTGCTACTTTTCAGCATCTGCAATAAAATATAAATACGCGGGATCCCAGACAGCCAAGCGGATGTGGGCCACAATCTGGCAAAGATACGACACTGCTGGCCCACTGTGGGCACCGGCCGGTCCGCTGTGAGCCCACATATCACAACATGCGTTGGCCCACCTGTCCCAAAACAGATCTGGTCCACTTCTGGCCACAGATACAGCAGAGTTGCCTAGCTATGGCTGAGGCGTGGACCCTAACCTGGGGCATGATGTGGGCCACATCTTGGTCCCTGGGACGGCTCCACCCAAGGGCCATTAACCTGGCAAGTAGGCAGTATGGAACAGAATGGGGAAGTATGGGGTCAGATTTGGGGCCAGAAACAGATTGGCTCCACCCACTCTCACACCTTGCAGCTGCCTTATTAGCATATGGTTATGCCAAGTCTCTGAGTTCACATTATAGTGGTGTTCTGGTGTTCCATCTTAGTGTCTAAGTCGTCGTTCATGGTCCTTGGCTCTAGCCTCTGCTTTGGCTATTCTATGGATTGTCTCGGTCTGATTCCCAGCCCGAGAGTTTTAAACACCTCCCAGTCCCTGAATGGATTCCTGGACAACCTTCAGTAAAAACCACTCTGCACTCGCAACCTGACTCGACTCTTCTAAGGCCTCCTACCTGGACCTATTCTACTCCAGGTGAGCTCGATTAGTTGGATTATTAACGATATATATAAAGCTTATATTGTAAACGTGATCCGGGAATTACAAGGTGGAATTGTCTAAGGCTTTGAAGTATGACCTTTTCTACATCCACGCTAAGAGCGACCTACTGCACACTGATATGGACTATTAAACCCTCAACACCACTAGACAGACTCAAATCCAGATACTCAACACCTAAAACAGATTTGAACTCCAGAGACTCAAATCTTGAGGCAGACTTGAACCCCAGAGACTGGAGACCGACTCAAATCCAGATACCCAACACTTAAAAACAGATTTGAAACTCCAGAGACTCACACATCTGAGGCAGACTTGAATCCACAGAAACTGAGACAGACTCAACATCCAGATACCCACACACTAAAACAGATTGAACTCCAGAGACTCAACATCTGAGGCAGACTTGAATCCCAGAAAACTGAGACAGACTCAAATCCAGATACCCAACACCCTTCTAAAACAGATTTGAACTTCCAGAGACTCAACATCTGAGGCAGACTTGAAGCCTCAGACACTCGAGACCTGAGACAGACTCAAATCCAGATACCCAACACCTAAAACAGATTTGAACTCCAGAGACTCAACATCTGAGGCAGACTTGAATCCCAGAAACTTGAGACAGACTCAAATCCAGATCCCCAACACCTAAAACAGATTTGGAACTCCAGAGACTCAACATCTGAGGCAGACTTGAATCCCAGAAAACTGAGACAGACTCAAATCCCAGATACCCAACACCTAAACAGATTTGAACTCCAGAGACTCATACATCTGAGGCAGACTTGAACTCCAGAGACTTGAGACAGACTCAAATCCAGATACCCAACACCTAAAACAGATTTGAACTCAGAGGGACTCAAACATCTGAGGACAGACCTGAACTCCAGAGACCTGAGAACAGACTCAAATCCAGATACCCAACAACCTAAAACAGATTTGAACTCCAGAGACTCAACATCTGAGGCAAGACTTAAACCCAGAGACTCGAGACAGACTTGAAGCCTCAGAGACTTGAGACCTAAGACAGACTCAAAATCCAGATACCCAAACCCTAAAAACAGATTTGAACTCCAGAGACTCATCTTAACACCGGCTACTGCAAAGCAACTGAAACCAGGGCATTGATTGAGCCTGCTGGCGTGTCGGGGGTGTGTTGGTGAGGTCACCAGTCTTCCCATTTTGGCTCCTTAACAGCTTTGTACTTCAGAGGATCCAATGACATTCAGTCAGTGACCAAACACACCCGATCACCTTCATTTAGGGCGTCCGGCTTCAACCCAGAGTCTCGGTCGAGGGTGCCTTCCATATGGAGGAGCAAGCCCGGAGACTTCCTTCATGAGCTACATGCTCAGGTGGTCATAATAATGTGACTCTTTAACTGCTAGCACGTTCTGAACCCTTGCACAAACAGCCAGGATACGATCTCTCGGTCCAGACCATTAGACAGATACGGCATCCCGAACAAACCACCCGGTTAGATCTCATAGATGACATTACTGGACCTTCTCTGGTACCAGTGACCCGGTCGGATTAGAGCCTTCATGTTCCGTAATTACACATTAATAATTACGCTATTAATTTAATCCCATGTCCAGCAAAACGAACCGCCTCTAAAGGTCAGAGAAGACACCGAAACGTGCCCATCCTTCATCCCAGTGAAATGGTAGCAGGGCTGAGTGCAGTAGAGCAGCTCCTTGCCTGAAGCGGTCGGGGACCCCCACAGAGAAGCCAGTGTGCAGCTTTGGCTCGTCTCAGTGAAGGCGCCTGCTTAAATATGAAGAGGGGGATCTGTTCGAAACACAAAAGCTTGGCTTCTGGACCGCGGTCAGCACATTTCACACACGCGAGGCGTCCAAACAACACGCCCGGGGCTCCCGTCGCACTCGGGCCCGGCTGAAATGTGGCTTCTAGAGAGGAAATGAGGCCATTTTTAACTCGGCAGCCCCCCCCCGCCAACCAACAACACCCCCCCACCCCGTAATGGCCCTGGTCAATGAAGTGTGCGGGGTCTCTGTTCAAGCGCAGGCGTTCCGGAGGTGCGGATCCATAAATTATGAAACGTTGGGGGACGAAGTCTAATCACCTCTGCGCTGTCACCTAGCAGAAGCGGGAGCTAGTTTAATTTACGCCGGCCCATCCGTCACTGCTCAGGCTAATTTCACTCACGCTAGCTCGCGGAGGGAGGGCGGGAGGGCTTCAGGGGGACGTTTCCGTGGGCTGCTGTTATGTTTGTTTTGATTTTTCTTTCTCCTAATGGCTGCTTTCTATTTACAGCTGCATCCTTTGTTCCACGAAACGCCAAATCGCTGCGGTGGTGTGTGGAACGTGAGGGTAGACTGAGGACGTCGCTGGTGAGCGTCGCCCAAATGGCAGTGCATCCGTATGGGCAATTATCGGTGGAGACTCAACTGGACAGTGGTCAGTTTTTGGGGTAGCTGTTGCGCCACCCATCGTACGTTCTACATTCCCACAGGTGGAAAACCTAGCAGCGGGCATAGCATTAACATTAGCTTAGAATCAGTGACCTCTTACAGGGAAGTCACATTATTATGACCAGCTCCTACTCTCAATGGCGGCGCCTTGTCGCTCTGCGCCCACTCATCCATGTGGAGGGCACCTTAAGCTGATTCGGGTCTGAATCCATCCTTGCAGATCAGGTACGCCCACACTTGCTGATTGGCCTTCCTGAGGCGAATGGGATCTTCCAGCAAGCCGATGCGACGGGGACATGTCCGACTTCCAGATACTACACTGGCCCACTAATTCCCCAGGCTGGAACCCAAGTGAGCATCTGTGGGACCACTTGGATCGCTGTGTTCGCTCTATGGATCCTCCTTAATGGGATGCACTGTAGTCAGCATGGCTCCACATACCCGTGACAACCAACCAGGACCTCACTGAGTCACTCTGGATACTCTGGATATTAGCTGATGGTCATAATAATGTGACTCTTTAGCGACAAGTGTCATGGCGGCGGCGCAAGTGCTGACCCGGTTCAGATTTTTCCAGCCTCCGGGCTCTGAACTTGCTACAAGCATTTGGTGCCGTCAGCCAAGAGAAACCGTCTGTCCACAACCGCTCACTAACACATTCCCTTCACACTCCCAAACAGAAACGATCCAGGCAACTGGGAATACAGAACTTGCCGCTGCAGCTGATGGAGCAGACCGTACGTCAGTTGACATGATCCAGAGTCCAGTGACGTGTTCGCATTGGTGGCTCGGTACCGAGGCCTCTGCCGAGATTAACACCAACCTCATATAGTCCTTTACCTGGTTCTAAAAACAGCATCTATAGAACCCTTGAAGAACTCTTAAACCAATCATCGAGGTGGTCCCACAGTCACTCCACTTGTTCATATTGTTCATGGTTCTAGCAACAGTATCTATAGAACCCTTGAAGAACTCTTGAGCCACCATCGAGTTGGTTCCACAGACGCTCCACTTGTTCATATGTCCATATGGTTCTAAAAACAGTATCTATAGAACCCTTGAAGAACTCCTGAGACACAATTGAGGTGGTCCCACAGTTCATATGTCCATATGGTTCTAAAAACAATATCTATAGAACCCTTGAAGAACCCTTGAACATAACCATCGAGGTGGTCCCACAGACGACTCACTTGTTCGTATGGTTCATGGTTCTAAAAACAATATCTATAGAACCCTTGAAGAACTTTTGAAAACAACCGTAGAGGTGGTCCCACAGACGCCCCACTTGTTCATATGGTTCATGGTTCTAAAAACAGTATCAATAGAACCCTTGAAGAACTCTTGAGCCACCATGGAGGTGGTCCCACAGAAGCTCTACTTGTTCATATGGTTCATGGTTCTAAAAACAGTATCTACAGAACCCTTAAGAACTCTTGAACCAATCATCGAGGTGGTCCCACAGACGCTCCCCTTGTTCATATGTCCATATGGTTCTAAAAACAGCATCTATAGAACCCTTGAAGAACTCTTGAACACAACCATCAAGGTGGTCCCACAGACGCCCCACTTGTTCATATGGTTCATGGTTCTAAAAACAGTACCTATAGAACCCTTAAGAACTCTTGAACCACCATCAAGGTGGTCTCCACAGACGCTCCACTTGTCCATATGGTTCATGGTTCTAAAAACAGTATCTATAGAACCCTTGAAGAACTCTTGAGCCACCATCAAGGTGGTCTCCACAGACGCTCTACTTGTTCATATGGTTCATGGTTCTAAAAACAGCATCTATAGAACCCTTAAGAACTCTTGAACACAACCATCAAGGTGGTCTCCACAGACGCTCCCCTTGTTCATATGTCCATATGGTTCTAAAAACAGTATTTATAGAACCCTTATAGAACTCTTGAACACAACCATTGAGGTGGTCCCACAGACGCTTCCCTTGTCCATATGGTTCATGGTTCTAAAAACAGTATCTATAGAACCCTTGAAGAACTCTTAAACCAATCATCGAGGTGGTCCCACAGTTGCTCCACTTGTTCATATTGTTCATGGTTCTAACAACAGTATCTATAGAACCCTTGAAGAACTCTTGAGCCACCATCGAGTTGGTTTCACAGACGCTCCACTTGTTCATATGTCCATATGGTTCTAAAAACAGTATCTATAGAACCCTTGAAGAACTCTTGAGACACAACTGAGGTGGTCCCACAGACGCTTCCCTTGTCCATATGGTTCATGGTTCTAAAAACAGTATCTATAGAACCTTTTAAGAACCCTTGAACACAACCATCGAGGTGGTCCCACAGGCGCTACCCTTGTTCATATGTCCATATGGTTCTAAAAACAGTATTTATAGAACCCTTATAGAACTCTTGAGCCACCATCAAGGTGGTCTCCACAGACGCTACACTTGTTCATATGGGTCATGGTTCTAAAAACAGTATCTATAGAACCCTTGAAGAACTCTTGAGCCACCATCGAGGTGGTCTTCACAGACGCTCCCCTTGTTCATATGTCCATATGGTTCTAAAAACAGCATCTATAGAACCCTTGAAGAACTTTTGAACCAATCATCGAGGTGGTCCCACATACCCTCCACTTGTTCATATGGTTCATGGTTCTAAAAACAGTATCTATAGAACCCTTATAGAACTCTTGAGCCACCATCGAGGTGGTCCCACAGACGCTCCACCTGTTCATATGGTTCATGGTTCTAACAACAGCATCTATAGAACCTTTGAAGAACTCTTGAGCCACCATCGAGCTGGTCCCACAGACGCTCCCCTTGAGCCACCGTGCTGCTAGGCCCCAGCGTGAGAACCGACCCCTCTGACCTTTCAAATGGTCAGTTTGCGTCGCGCTCCTGCGGCTGCAGTCTGGAAGTGACAGCGGTGGTGACCGCAGGAGCTAACTGGACTGGAGCATGGCTGACCAGGCTGGAGCGCCGCGGACCGCTTTGCACGCTCCTGAGGAGCCCACACTCGTGCGCAGGAAAGAGGGAAAGCACCCGGGCGGCCCTGTCGAGGCCTTGAAAGGGCACTTCCAGCAAATTAGCAGCAAATTGAGAGGAAAAGAGGGGACTCTCGTCTCAAACAGAGGAGCGGAGGAACGGGATACCCGGGGGGGGGGGTCCCATTCTGCTGGAAATGCAGGAGGAGGAGGAAGCAGAGGACTAATGGACACTTAAAAAAAAAAAATAAAGGTGGAGTGATGCTACAGACGGCTCATTCTCACAAACCCTGTTGATAAATATTTAATTATCATAATCGCTGGGCATATAAACATCAGGCACTATACTGAGACAGCAAAAAGGCTACGTCATTCATTATTAAAAATGGTTTTTTTTTTAATATTAATTATTAAAATGCTTCTTTGTATTATTATTATTATTATTTCTTTAAATATATAAGTTATATAAGCATATATTATTATGCAAATGTTATTATACCCAGGGTTACCACCAGGTGCAGCACAGAGTGCAGGTAGACAGTTCCCAAAATGGCACTCGGTGGTAAACGGTGTCTGTCAGTCAAGTCATAGTACGGTAGATAGGCATGTTCTTTTCCACCCCGTTCCTTCTTAAAGGGAAAAAAATCAGATTTTTTCCCAGTTTTTCCAAAAACCGTATGTCAAATTAAAAAACAAAAGCATCTCAGTGTATCTCAAATTATCTCAAAGCATCTCAAAGCTCTTAAAGCATCTCAAATTATCTCAAAGCATCTCAAAGAATGAATGTATCTCAGTATATATCAAAATATCTCAAAGCATCTCAAGACATCTCAGGGTATCTCAAATTATCTCAAATTATCTCAAAGCTCTTAAAGTATCTCTGTGTATCCCAAAGCATCTCAGGGTATCTCAAAGCATGTCAAAGAATCTCAATGTATCTCAATTTGTATCTTAATTTTAATTAATGTATCTCAGTATATCTCGAAATATCTCAAAGCATCGCAAGATATCTCAGTGTATCTCAAATTATCTCAAAGCATCTCAAAGAATTAATGTATCTCAGCATATATCAAAATATCTCAAACCATCTCAAGACATCTCAGGGTATCTTGAAGCATCTCAAAGAATCTCAATGTATCTCAAATTATCTCAAAGAATCTCAAAGCTCTTAAAGTATCTCAGTGTATCTCAAAGCATCTCAGCGTATCTCAAAGCATCTCAGTGTATCTCAAAGCATCTCAAAGCATTAATGTATCTCAGTATATATCAAAATATCCCAAAGCATCTCAAGACATCTCAGGGTATCTTAAAGCATCTCAAAGAATCTCAATGTATCTCAAATTATCTCAAAGCATCTCAGTGTATCTCAAAGCATCTTAGTGTATCTCAAAGCATCTTAGTGTATCTCAAAGCATCGCAGGGTATCTCAAAGCATCTCAAAGCTCTTAAAGCATCTTGGTGTATCCCAAAGCATCTCAGGGTATCTCAAAGCACCTTAGTGTATCTCAAAGCATCTCAAAGCATTAATGTATCTCAGTATATATCAAAATATCTCAAAGCATCTCAAGACATCTCAGGGTATCTTAAAGCATCTTAAAGAATCTCAATGTATCTCAAATTATCTCAAAGCATCTCAAAGCTCTTAAAGCATCTCGGTGTATCCCAAAGTATCCCAGTGTATCTCAAAGCATCTCAGGGTATCTCAAAGCATGTCAAAGAATCTCAATGTATCTCAATTTGTATCTTAATTTTAATTAATAAATCTCAGTGTATCTCAAAATATCTTAAAGCATCGCAAGACATCTCAGTGTATCTCAAAGCATCTCAGGGTATCTCAAGACATCTCAGTGTATCTCAAAGCATCTCAGGGTATCTCAAAGCATTTCAAAGAATCCCAATGTATCTCAGGATATCTCAATGTTTCTCAAAGCATCTCAAAGTATCTCAGCCTATCTTAAAGCATCTCAAAGCACCTCAATCTATCTCAGTGTATTTCAAAGCATCTCAACAAGAATTTAAAGATATATCAACTAGACATCAGATACATTACCTTACCAAGATTTCATGTTTTTTGGCTGGTAAACCAGGCATTCCGGTCCGGAGACGGGAATAACCCATGGGACTGAACGGCCGTTCTAGCTTGGTCCCAGTCATTGTAGCTACAAAGTGCTTATCTTTAGAAGCTTTCCTTTGTTTTTTTACATGATTAAGGAGCTATATTTAGAGAGCCAATTTAGAGGCTCTGGATTTTCTTTATTAGCATTAGCATTGGTGCTGTGCAAGTAACAGCAGACAGCGTGGCATCCACACACGGTGAGATTACTGGAAGAATCAACATCATAGCCCTGGTTGCGGAAAGAAGGAGAGAAAGAGGGAGAAGGAGGGAGGGGTGTTAAACAGAGTAGGGAATGGTACTGGGAATACAGACCAAAAGTGTTTTTTGGGGAGAGGGGGGTGGAAACGGGGGGAAGGGGGTGTTATCAGATTTTTCACATGAACCAGCCGTTTTCTTAAAGATCACAGTTTCAAAGGAGGAACGTATCATCTGTCAGCGGTAATGGTACTGTCCTGCAGGGGAAAGTAAACGGCGCCTATGGAGGCCCATTCATTAAGCGCGCGAGGGGGCGGGGGGTAACTGTACTTACAAGCTCCGAGCCTCCAAACCTTCCGTTCACCCACCACGCACATACAACCCCGACCGTCCCCCCGCCCATATAACGCGCCCCCCCCCCACCCCCAAACATAACTCCAGTCCTGGGAAAAAATAAATACATTTAAGCCGGGATCCGTTTATTGGGTGATATAATATAGGCCGGAGTTTCCACCGAGGTGGCCAGAGCCCTGGTCCCGCAATTAATCCAGGCTATAACTCACAAGGCATGGGGGATAATATTTAAAGCTTGGCCAGCGTGGAAGAGGCAGGGAGGGAGCAGGGAGTGAGGAGGGAGGGAAGGGGATGATAGAGAACTAAAAGATCCAGCAGGAAGGCTGGGCTTTGTGCCCCTCGGCTTTATCTTGGGGCCCACAACGAGCAGACTGGAACGGCTAAAGGCCTGAACGCAGGAGATAGAACCAGATCCACTCAGGACAAGAAACTGATCCCAATGCTACACCCAGAGGAAGAGGCAGCAGAGAGCGAGGCAGAGAGAGAGACACAGAACGAGTGGGAGGAAAGGCATTTCAGTCATCACAACAAAGCCCCTTTCACTGAAACTGGTACCGGGCTCGGTTACGGTACAGTACGGCTAGGCCGGGAGAGCGTATCAGGTGCTGTTAATAGCTGCCGACTCACGACTCTAATATGTGTAATGACTCTGTCGTGTAACCGGAGTACGAAACCGCGCCAGCATGTTTACGCTGGATTAAAGACCAGAGCTGGATTAAAGACCCGAGCTGGCTTCAGAGGCTCGGCAGGGGGGCATGAATGGGAATACTCTCGTGCTGGACCTGTCAGGCACGGCAGAGAAGCAGGCGTCATTGTGTTCGTGAGGTTGGCCTCTGCCCTGCCTCTGAGACTGCAGACAACAGCTCAAAGTAGAGGTGACTCAGGTAGAGACCAGGGCATTACTGACTCGACCGCGGCACCACTGAAGGCACAAACGCACCACTGACTCGACCGTGGCACCACTAAAGGCACAAACGCACCACTGACCAGGACAGCTCTGAACAGATCTGAACAGATCATCTGTGAATACACCAGAGGGCCACTGATGGAGGCACAGTACAGGACAGACCCGAGATCCACTGATGGAGGGACAGTGCTGAATGGACAAGAGAACCACTGATGGAGGTATAGAACTGGAGGGTCCAGAGAACCACTGATGGGGCATAGAACTGCATTAGCCAGAGAACCACTGATGGAGGTATAGGGCTGGAGGGTCCAGAGAACCACTGATGGGGCATAGAACTGCATTAGCCAGAGAACCACTGATGGAGGTATAGGGCTGGAGGGTCCAGAGAACCACTGATGTAGGCATAGTACTGAATGGACCAGAGAACCACTGATGGAGGTATAGGACTGGAGGGTCCAGAGAACCACTGATGGAGGTATAGTACAAGAGGGACCAGAGAACCCCTAAGGGAGGCATAGTATTGGAGGGAACAGAGAGCCAATGATGACCACAGTAACCACTGAACTGACCAAAGAACTGCTGATGGACCAGAGAACCACTAATGGAGGCACAGTACTGATAGACCAGTGTACCACTGACAAGCCACAGAACGGAATGAACCACATGACTACTGATGAACCACTGACTAGGCCATAGTACCACTGACCAGACCAAGGGCCACTGACAAGGCCATAGTACCACTGACCAGACCAAGGGCCACTGACAAGGCCATAGTACCACTGACCAGACCAAGAGCCACTGACAAGGCCATAGTACCACTGACCAGACCAAGAGCCACTGACAAGACCATAGTACCACTGACCAGACCAAGAGCCACTGACAAGACCATAGTACCACTGACCAGACCAAGGGCCACTGACAAGGACATAGTACCACTGACCAGACCAAGGGCCTCTGACAAGGTCATAGTACCACTGACAAGGCCATAGTACCACTGACCAGACCAAGAGCCACTGACAAGGCCATAGTACCACTGACCAGACCAAGAGCCACTGACAAGACCATAGTACCACTGACCAGACCAAGGGCCACTGACAAGGTCATAGTACCACTGACAAGGCCATAGTACCACTGACCAGACCAAGGGCCACTGACAAGGCCATAGTACCACTGACCAGACCAAGGGCCACTGACAAGGCCATAGTACCACTGACCAGACCAAGGGCCACTGACAAGGACATGAAAAAACACAGGAGTAGGCAGGGAGCCTTCAGGACCAGGGTCGCCAAACACTGGACTAGAGAAGCACCACTGACAAGGACACAGTACCACTGAACAGACCAAGGGCCACTGACAAGGCCATAGTACCACTGACCAGACCAAGAGCCACTGACAAGGCCATAGTACCACTGACAAGGCCATAGTACCACTGACCAGACCAAGGGCCACTGACAAGGCCATAGTACCACAGACCAGACCAAGGGCCACTGACAAGAACATAAAAACACAGGAAACCATACGCAGGGAGCCTTTCAGGGCCCAGGGTCGCCCAAACACTGACTAGAGAAGCCACCACTGACAAGGGCCATAGTACCAGCTGACCAGACCAAGAGCACTGGACCAGGGCCATAGACCTACTGACAAGGCCATAGTACCACTGACCAGACCAAGGGCCACTGACAAGGCCATAGTACCACAGACCAGACCAAGGGCCACTGACAAGAACATAAAAACACAGGAGTAGGCAGGGAGCCTTCAGGACCAGGGTCGCCAAACACTGGACTAGAGAAGCACCACTGACAAGGCCATAGTACCACTGACCAGACCAAGAGCCACTGACAAGGCCATAGTACCACTGACAAGGCCATAGTACCACTGACCAGACCAAGGGCCACTGACAAGGTACAGAGCATAGGTACAGGCACAGACCAGACCAAGGCGCCAGGCTGACAGATTATGGGTGTCCACAGGTCCCATAAAACCACAGGTCCAGAGGTTTAGCAGGGAGCCTTCAGGACCAGGGTCGCCAAACACTGGACTAGAGAAGCACCACTGACAAGGCCATAGTACCACTGACATGGTACCACTGACATGCACCTGAAGCTTGCTGTTGACCATAAAAAAAAAATAAAAAACAGACATACTGTTTGTCTGTTTGCATGAATGTCTGTAAGGGTAAACACCGCATGATCCGGTCTATCCTTCGTCCAAAAAGGAACCGGACGATTTCTCTGGGGTCACATGTGACGACTCAGCTAGTGGATATTTCCTCTCGGCTCCGCAGCCTTTCCCCCACTCCCTTATATAAAGATCTGACTCACGGCCACATTTTCCCATAGATTGAGTAAAAGATCTCGCTGGTGGAGTGGGAAACACCTCTGATTGAAAATCCATTCGCAATCCTCTCGCCGGCACTCGTCCAAGGACGTGCACCCAACATGATACACAGACCACTACTGTACCAATGACGGACCTGGATACCGATCTGGCAGCCAAGACCGGTTCAGTTGCTATGTAAGGGGCCTTGAGTACTTTCCACCAAAGATTTCCCGGAGGAGAGGGAAAAAAGAGAAGCCGTGGCGGCCCCTTTAAGAGGGCTGAAAAACAAGCAAGAACAATCCTTCACCTCGCTGACCTAATTGCTTCCCTCTCCCTCTCATCTCTCCATTCTTCACCTCTCTAAACTCGTCCCTCTCAGTCTTTCTCAGGGCCCTCGGTAGCTGGTCTGACACATAAAGATTTTTTAAATACCACAAAGGCACGCCCCAGAAAGAGCCGCAAAAGAGGCTGCGATTAAAAAGAAAGAAGCCTTAACCAGTTCATCTCCATCGACCGTTGCGAGTAGGCGAGGCCTAACGCGGAATCCCCCCGAATGAGTAAAGGAGCATCGGCATTCCGGGAGCTTTCAGCGCTACTGCCCTCCTCAAACGAATTCAGGGGGGTGTTTTTGCAACTTCCCAATCCTGCCCTTTCATTCACAGCCTCTGTCTCTTCCCTCCTGGCCTCGCTCTCCGTGCTCTTTTCGGGTCCATTGCCCGACACTCCTCATCTCCCAAAAGGGCACGGGCGGACGCAGTCACAGGCAACCACAGTGCACTCTCTCCAAACCCGAAAGCCCGCTGTAACATCACCGTTCATTGACCAAGTGGGGCCACTCCAATCAGCCGGAGCATTCCTCGCATCAGGGCAGATCCGAGAGACGCGGCCCACAGCTGCTGTGCGTCACTGTCAGCAAGTTTCTGCTGGGGCTCAGCAGAGACGGCAAGTGGCTGGCTTTGACTGGTTTTGGACCCGTACCGCGATTATCGCTTCTAGAGTCCTGCTCCCGCGACGACGAGAGCCGGTTTCAAGAGCACCTTCAGAGGCAAAGGACAGAACGTACTACCTTACAGAAAAGAAATTGGTTGAGGCCTGTAAGTCTCGAGCACACTGCTAACTCTCCAGAGACTAAACCAGCTGGGCCTGCTTCTCAAGCAGCACACTGCTAACATCTCCAGAAACTGGGCCTCGCTTGAGTGTGAGCACAGCTGCTAACTTTCCAGAAACGTCGGGCCTGCTTCTAGAGCACACTATTAAGCTAACCTCTCACATCAGAAAAACTTTAGGCCTGCTTCTAGAAGCACACGCCTAACTCTCCAGAAACTGGGCCTGCTTCTAGAGCACCTGCTAAGAAGGCTTTCACAAACTGGGCCTGCTCTTCTAGAGCACACTGCTAAACTCTCCAGAAACTGATGACCCTGCTTCATAGAGCACACTGCTAACTTTCCGAAACTGGGCATGCTTCTAGAGCAATACCCTGCTAACCTCTCCAGAAAGACTGAGCCTGCTTCTAGAGCACACTGCTAAACTTTCCAGAAACTGGGGGCCTGCTTCTAGAGCACACTGCTAACTCTCCAGAAACTGGGGCCTGCTTCTAGAGCACCAAATCCTGCTAACCCGATTTCCAGAAACTGGGCCTGCTTCTCGAGCACATGCTAACTCTCCAGGACCTGGGCCTGCATTCTAGAGCATACTGCTAACTCTCCAAAACATGGGCCTTGCTTCTAGGAGCAACACTGCTAACTCTCCAGAAACTGGGCCTTCTTCTCAAGCACACCTGCTAACTCTCCAAAGACAACTGAGGGGCCCTTCTTCTAGAGCACACTGCTAACTCTCCAGAAGGTCTGGCCTGCTTCTAAGCACACTGCTAACTTTCCAGAAACTGGGGCCTGCTTTTCTCGAGCACCACTGCTAACTCTCCAGAAACTGGGCCTGCTTCTAGAGCACATTGCTGCTAACTTTCTCCCAGAAACTGGCCTGCTTCTAGAGCACACTTGCTAAACTCATCCAGAACCTGACCCTGATTCTTAGAGCACACTGCTAACTTTTCAGCTAACTGGGCCTGCTTCTCGAGGCACACTTGTAAGCTCCTCCAGCTTCAAAACCTGGGCCTGCTTCTAGAGGCACACTGCTAACCCTCCAGAAACTGAGCCTGCTTCTACAGCACACTGCTAACACTCTCCAGAAAAAAAACTGAGCCTGCTTCTAGAGCACACTGCTGAACTCTCCAGAACACTGGGCCTGCTTCTAGAGCACACATGCTAACTCTCCAGAAACCTGAGCCTGCTTCTCTAAACACCACTGCTACAAGATCTCGCAGAAACTGGGCCTGCTTCTATAGAGCACACATGCTAACTCCTCCAGAAACTGGGCCTGCTTCTAGACACACTGCTAACTCTCCAGAAACTGGGCTCTGCCGTCTCGAGAGTGACAAACTGCTAACTCTCACAGAAACTGACCATCTTCTCAAGCCTTGCAATTTATCTGCAGGATCTCGCAGAACAACTGAGCTCTGCTTCTAGAGCACACTGCAAGCCCTCCAGAATGACTAGGAGCCTGCTTCTCAAGCATACTGCTAACTTCGCCAGAAACTGGGCCTGCTTCTAGAGCACACGGCTTAACCCTCCAGAAACTGGGCCTCCTTCTAGAGGCACACCTGCTAAACGCCTCCAGAAACTGAGCCTTGCCTTCTGTAGGCACGACTGCTAACAGCTCCAGAAACTGAGGCCCTGTCTCATCGGCACAGCACTGCCTAACTCTTCGCAGAAACTGAGACTGCTTTCGTAGAGCACACTGCTAAACTCTCCAGAAAATGAGCTGCTTCTAGAGCGGCACTGCTAAAGCTCCAGAAACTGAGCCTGCTTCTAGAGCACACTGCTTTCTCTCCAGAAAACTATGCCTGCTTCTCAAGCACACTGCTAACTCTCCAGAACACGAGCTGCTTCTAGAGCACACTGCTTAACTCTCCAGAAACTGAGCTGCCTTTGCTAGAGCACCACTGCTAAGAGAATCCAGAAAACTGAGCCTGCTTCTCGAGCACACTGCTTACTCTCCAGAAACTGAGCCCTGCTTTCTCGAGCACACTGCTAACTCTCCAGAAACTGACACCTGCTTCTAGAGCACACTGCTAACCTCTCCAGAAAACTGTGAGCCTGCTTCCTCGTAGCACACTGCTAACCTCCAGAAAAACTGAGCCTGCTTCTAGAGCACACTGCTAACTCTCCAGAAACATGAGCCTGCTTTCTCGAGCACAACTGGGTAACCCCCCCTCGAAACTGACAGCCTGCTTCCTAGAGCCACTGCTAAACCCTCCAGAAACTGAGCCTGCTTCTAGAGCACACTAGCTAACTCTCCAGAAACTGAGCCTGCTTCTAGAGCACACGCTGCTAACTCTCCAGAAACTGACTCCTGCTTCTTAGAGAGACACATGCTAACTCTCCAGAAACTGAGCCTGCTTCTAGAGCACACTGCTAACTCTTCCAGAAACTGGGTCCTGCTTCTAGAGCTACACTGCTAACTCTCCAGAAACTGCAGCCTGCTTCTAGAGCACAGCTGCTAACTCTCCAGAAACTGAAACTCCTTCTAGAGCACACGTGCGAACCTCCCCGAGAACTGATGCCTTCTTCTAGAGCACACTGCTAACTCTCGTCCAGAAACTGAGCCGACTTCTCGAGCACACTGGTAACCATCCAGAAACTGAGCCTGCTTTCTAAGAGCACACTGCTAACTCTCCAGAAAACTGAGCCGAATTTCTAGAGCACACTGTAACCCTCGAGAAACTGGGGCCTTCACTTCTAGAAGCACACTGCAATAACTCTCCAGAAACTGAGTCCTGCTTCTAAGCAGCCTGCTAACTCTCCAGAAAACTGGGCCTCCTTCTAGAGCACACTGCTTAACTCTGCCATTGCAACTGGGCCTGCTTCCTAGAGCACACTGCTAACTCTCCAGAAAAACTGGGCCTGCTTCTAGGAGCACACTGCTAATACCCTCACAGAAAACTAATGAGGACCTGCTTCTAGAGCACACTGCTAACTCTCCAGAAAACTGAGCCTGCTTCTAGAGCAACACTGACTAACTCCTCCAGAAACTCCACCTGGGCCTTTGTCGACTGCACACTGCTAACTCTCCAGAAAATCTTGGGCCTGCTTCTAGAGCACACCTGCTAACCTATCTCCAGCAAAACTGAGCCTGCTTCTTTCAATCACATCTGCTTAACTCTCCAGAAAACTGAGCCTAGCCTTCTCGAGCACACTGTAAATCTCCAGAAGCACTGAGCCTGCTTCTAGAGCACACACTGCTAAACTCTCCAGAAACTGAGCTGCTTCTAGAGCAACATGCTAATCTCTCTCAGAAACGGGCCTGCATCTAGAGCACACTGCTAACTTCTCCAGAAATCTGGCCTGCTTCTAGAGCACACTGCAAACTCTCCAGAAACTGAGCCCAGCTTCTAGAGCACACTGGCTACTCTCCCAAGAAACTGAGCCTGACTTTCATAAGCACACTGCTAACTCTCCAGAAACTGGGCCTATGCTCTAGTAACATGCACACTGCTACCTCTACAGAGAACTGAGCTTGCTTATAGAGGCACACTGCTAAAGCTCTCCAGAAAGTACTCTGAGGTCTTCTGCTTTCTCAAGCACACTGCTACTCTGGCTCAGAAACTGAGCCTGTGCTTCTAGAGCACACTGCTAACTCTCCAGAAAACTGAGCCTGCTTCTAGAGCACATGCAAATACCTCTCCAGCCTTCCATAACTGAGCCTGACTTCTAAGCACCACTGCTAAACTCTCCAGAAAACACTGAGCCTGCTTCTCAAGCACACTGCTAAACTCTCCAGAAACTGAGCCTGCTTTCTCAAGCACACTGCTAACTCTCCAGAAATACTGAGCCCTGCTTCTAGAGCACACTGCTAAACTCTCCAGCAAACTGAAGCCTGCTTCTAGAGCCGAGCGCTCCACGTCTGCCAGAAAACGAGCCTGGACTTCTAGAGCACATACTGCTAACTCTTGGCCAGCAAACTGGGCCTGCTTCTAGAGCACACATGCTAAACTCTCCAGAAAACTGAGCCTGCAGCTAGAGCCACACTGCTAACTATCCCAGAAAATGAGACCTGCTCTAGAGCACACTGCTAACTATCCAGAAACTGGGCCCTGCTTCTCGAGCACAGTACTGCTAACTCTCCAGGTAATCATTGCCTGCTTCTAGAGCACACTGCTAACTCTCGCAGAAACTCTGGGCCTGCTTCTCGAGCCAACACTGCTAACTCATCCAGAAACTGGGCCTGCTTCTAGAGCACCACTGCTAACTCCCGTCCAGAAAACTGGGCCTGCTTCTAGAGCACACTGCTAGCCCTCCAGAAACTGGGCCTGCTTCTAGAGCACACTGCTAACCCTCCAGGAAAAAAAAAACTGAGCCTGCTTCGTCTAGCACACTGCTAACTCTCCAGAAAAGCTGAGCCTGCTTCTCAACGCACACTGCTAACTCTCCCAGAAACTTGAGCCTGCTTCTAGAGGCACACTGCTAACTCTCCAGAAACTGAGGCCTGCTTCTAGAGCACACTGCTAACTCTCCAGAAACTGGGACCTGCTTCTAGACACCGACTGCTAACCCTCCAGAAACTGAGCCTGCTACTCAAGGCCACACTGCTAACTTTTCGCAGAAAGATCTGGGCCTGCTTCTCGAGCACACGCTAACGCTCCATAAACTGGGCCTGCCTTCTCGAGCACACGATTCCCTGATAACCTCTCCAGAAATGGGACATGCTTCTAGAGCACCACTGCTAACTCTCCAAGGAAACATGGGCCTAGCTTCTAGACCCTACGCTGCTAAATTTCCAGAAAACTGGGCCTGCTTCTAGAGCACACTGCTACTCTCCAGAAACTGGGGCCTTAGCTTCTCAAGCACACTGCTACTCTCCGAAACCTGAGCCTGCTTACACACTTCAATTCACCTGCTAAACTCTCCAGAAACTGAGCCTGCTTCTAGAGCCACACTGCTTAACTCTCCAGAAACTGAGCCTGCTTCTAGAGCACACTGCTAACTCTCCAGAAACTGAGCCTGCTTCTAGAGCACACTGCTAACTCTCCAGAAACTGAGCCTGCTTCTCAAGCACACTGCTAACTCTCCAGAAACTGAGCCTGCTTTTGAAGCACAGTGCTAACTCTCCAGAAACTGGGCCTGCTTCTCGAGCACACTGCTAACTCTCCAGAAACTGAGCCTGCTTTTGAAGCACAGTGCTAACTCTCCAGAAACTGAGCCTGCTTTTGAAGCACAGTGCTAACTCTCCAGAAACTGGGCCTGCTTCTCGAGCACACTGCTAACTCTCCAGAAACTGGGCCTGCTTCTCAAGCATACTGGTAACCCTCCAGAAACTGAGCCTGCTTCTACAGCACACTGCTAACTCTCCAGAAACTGGGCCTGCTTCTAGAGCACACTGCTAACTCTCCAGAAACTGAGCCTGCTTCTCAAGCACACTGCTAACTCTCCAGAAACTGAGCCTGCTTCTCAAGCACACTGCTAACTCTCCAGAAACTGAGCCTGCTTCTCAAGCATACTGCTAACCCTCCAGAAACTGAGCCTGCTTCTAGAGCACACTGCTAACTCTCCAGAAACTGAGCCTGCTTCTCAAGCACACTGCTAACTCTCCAGAAACTGGGCCTGCTTCTAGAGCACACTGCTAACTCTCCAGAAACTGGGCCTGCTTCTCAAGCACACTGCTAACCCTCCAGAAACTGAGCCTGCTTCTAGAGCACACTGCTAACTCTCCAGAAAACTGAGGCCTTGCTTCTAAGCACCACTGCTAACTCTCCAGAAACTGAGCCTGCTTCTCGAGCACACTGCTAACTCCGCCAGAAACTGAGCCTGCTCTCAAGCCACACTGCTACCTCGTCCAGAAACTGGGACTGCTTCTAGAGCACACTGCTAACTTTCAGAAACTGGTGGCTGCTTCTAGAGCACACTGCTACTCTCCAGACACTCAAGGCTGCTTCTAACACACGCTAACCTCTCAAAACTGAGCCTAGGCCTGCTTCTAGAGCACACTTGCTAACTCTCCAGAAACTGAGCCTGCTTCTAGAGCACACTGCTAACCTCCGAATGAGCCTGCTTCTCGAGCACACTGGCTAACTCTCAGAAACTGAGGCCTGCTACCAAACGGAGCCTGCTTCTTTCCAGAAACAAGAGCCTGCTTCTAGACAACCTGCTAACTCTCGCAGAAATCACTGGTGCCTGCTTCTCGAGCACACTGGGGCCATAACTCTCCAGAAAATCTGAGCTGCTTCTCAAGCACAATGCTGAAACTGACCCTGCTTCTAGAGCACACTGCTAACTCTCCAGAAACTGAGCCTGCTTCTAAGCTGAACACTGCTAACTCTGCTGAAACTGGGCCTGCTCTCAGAGCACCTGCTAACTCTCCAGAAACTGAGGTGCCTGCTTCTCTCAAGCACACTGCTAACTCTCCATAAACTGAGCCTTGCTTCTAGGAGCACACTGCTAACTCTCCAGAACTGAGCCTGACTTCTAGAGCACACTGCATAACTCTCCCAGAAACTGGGCCTTGCTTCTCAAGCACACTGCTAACTCTCCAGAAAACGAGCCTGCTTCTTCAAGCACACTGCTAACTCTCCAGGAAACTGCGCCTACTTCCTAGAAGCACACTGCTAACTCTTCCAGAAACTGAGCCTGCTTTCTAGGAGCACACTGCTAAACTCTCAGAAACTAAAACGTTCTATAGAGCACACTGCTAACTCTCAGAAACTAAAAACTGTTTCAGAGCACACTGCTAACTCTCCAGAAAAAAAAAAAAAAAAAAAACTGGGCCTGCTTCTCCAAGCACACTGCTAACTTCTCCAGAACACTGAGCCTGCTTCTCAAGCACACTGGCTAACTCTTCACAGAAAGAGCCTGGCTTCTAGAGCACACTGCTAACTCTCCAGGAAACTAAAACTGTTTCTAAGGCACACCTGGCTAACTCTCCAGAAACTAAAACTGTTTCTAGAGCACACTGCTAACTCTCCAGAAACTAAAACTGTTTCTAGAGCACACTGCTAACTCTCCAGAAACTGGGCCTGCTTCTCAAGCACACTGCTAACTCTCCAGAAACTGAGCCTGCTTCTCAAGCACACTGCTAACTCTCCAGAAACTGAGCCTACTTCTAGAGCACACTGCTAACTCTCCAGAAACTAAAACTGTTTCTAGAGCACACTGCTAACTCTCCAGAAACTAAAACTGTTTCTAGAGCACACTGCTAACTCTCCAGAAACTAAAACTGTTTCTAGAGCACACTGCTAACTCTCCAGAAACAAAAACTGCTTCAGGACCCATGCACCCTCCAGAAAGATCCTGCTTCTAGACCTTCTCCTTCTGCAGGGTCCTGAAACAGGGTCTACTTCTAGAGCCATTCACCTCCAGAAAATTCTCACTCATACAGCTAACCTATCGGGAGAAACAGGGTCTACTCCTAGAGCCATACACCCTCCAGATAGATCGATTCTATACTTAATCATTCTGCAGAAGTAGGGCCTGCTTCTAGAGTAATACACTCTCCAGAAAGATCTCACTTCTATACCTAACCTATCTGCA
>JAMWET010000647.1:22500-92751 GCA_024036415.1 Prochilodus magdalenae | reverse complement strand
TCTTCATGACACTGCCTATCTGCAGAACTCTTCAAAACAGACACTGACTTCCTGTTTTGGCAGAATCCCCTATAAAACACCCAGCGCAGCAGCGGCCACATTTTGGTGATTATGATTCAGTTTCGGGGTCATTGACAAGACTAAGACCACACAGGTTGGCTTCAACACACAGCTATGTGGCTTGTCCTTAAGCTTGGGTGTATTGATGTTTCGCATTTCTGTCTTTGGCCGAGTGTTGTGGTTTCTACTGCATAAGGGTAGGTGTAGTTCCCCCTCTTTCGTCCATTCCCCCCTGATTCGAGGTAAAGTCGTTCCATTATCAAACAAGACGAAGCGCTTGGGGTCACTACTTGTTCCTCTGTTGCTGCCGTCACGCTTGAAGGGCGCTGTTCACGTTTAGCGTAGCCACTCTGTAAGTGCCCTCATTAAATCTCTGGGCTGGGAGCACCAGAGGCCTTGCAGTCTACCTTGAGTCCCTTCCCGTATGGCCACCTGCTTCTTGCAACACCCTTAGGTTCGACTTTAAAGCAGGCTTTCATGTAAACACGGAGGACTCTCTATTAGCTGTAGTATCCTCTCCGACTTTGGCTGGCGAGCGACGCAAAGGTAGTCCCACAGCGTCCTTCTTCTCACTGACCGAGTCGATTACCGCGTGCCGTTTACTTCAGCAACCTGGATCCGGGGCCCCATTCTGGAATGAGAACGAAAGAAAAGCCAATGAGAACCACACTACCCGCCAGCCTCCGAGTATTCATTCTTGTAACAGTGCAACCAGGCAAAAGACCTACAGAGCTCCTTATAAATTTGTGAACTGTCATTCAATATCATTTAGAGACGCACTGTATCACTCTCTTTCCCCTTCGATATTTCGTATACCTGGCCCTTAAATTTAGGCCGATGACTAGACCATAGTGAACTAACCTAACTGCCTGACTGTCCAACTAGAAAGGTCTTTACCGGTCATTGAGATTAGGAATAAGAGGTATAAGGTTTCTAGCTATTCTTCTCCATTTCCTCCACCCAATTTGCCTCACCCTCACCTGTTCCCAGTTTCTGCTTCCCTTATGTAGGCCATAGTGTTCCTTGTCCTGCCATTGTGTATAATTTCCGCAAAAATGCCATTTGTTTGCTCCCAAAATATTGGCCAGCATTGCTTGAGAATGTAATGCGTGAGTGCGTTGCATATTGCTTTGCGTTGTGCATTATTTTTTGGGTTGTAATGTCTTCCCGTCATCTACTTTTATGTTTTATTATTTATTACATTCAATATACTCTTGTTCTTGTTTTTATTTGTAATTCTGGTGTTATCCTTAAGGGTTTTATTTGTTAAACCTTCAATCCTTTTTGAAGTATTAGACAATAAAACTACTTTGTACATTTGACTATCTTTTTCTCCCTCACTGCCTCTTTTTTGATTTTTTTGCATTCTTGGTTAATTATCATGGACTTCCTTTGCTCCCACCACTGTGCCTTTTGTCCGGCACTCCGGTCAGTCATTATTAGTGGGCAGTTTTGGCTGCTTGAGGTTTATGGAAAACAGCCTGGTGACCACAAGATCGTTGTGGGTGTCAACTTCCCTAAAACCAACCAAACACTAACTGACGCGTAACAAGAGTAGCACTGTTAGAACGAGGCAGGAGATCTCTCACTAGGCCAAGATGTGGCATGAGGTGTGGTGTCCTCAACTCTGCCAAAACCCGTTGTCTCCAACATATACAACAATTACACATGGAACCATTTCAGAAAGAATGTTTTCCTCGCCATGCTTTTTTAGAATCTGATTGAGACTCTGGATCTCAACCAGTACCATATCTACAGTACCAATCAACAGATCCAGAGAATCCGGTGCAGGAACCCTGGTCCTACAAGGGACAGAGGCCAACTGGTCAGCTGTGCGTATGCACTCGTCGATCCTCAAGGCCACTCAGCAAAACAGTGCACTGCTATGTACAAACAGAGCAGGGACTTGTACTGGACATACTCAACTGCATAGGGTGCTACACAGAAGTACGGACTTCCCCAGTCATCTTTCCTATTACGGCAATAACTTCAACGCTGTGTGGTGTTGTTCGAGAGTGGCAGGTGATGGTATACTCCTCAACAGAATGAGAAGGAAAGAAATTCAATGCAGGTGGATAGACGCTTGCAAGAAGGTTCCGCAGAGTGAAACTGAGCGGATTGTCCAACGATATGTCCGTTGAGTCACCCAACAGCCACGACTGCCTCGACATCCAGCGAGGCAAGGAGTGGTCCTCCATCACTCATCCTCTGTTATTTGCTAGCTAACCATCTGGAAGACCGGCCCCTTTGAGTCAACCCCACGTCAGGTATACACAATGCATAACTAGACCGTTACCCCAGGATCTGTCTTCTTCACTTAACACCCCAGGTCACCGGCACCAAAGACTGCTAGTGGTGTCGTATCCCAGGACCTGACTCATGGAAGTGACTCCCAGAATGGCGCGTCGGGTCATCTTCAGTGAACGAGTTCCCCCCTCGCTTAGTCTGGTGGAGTGTCGGTACGCCCAACCGAATCCAGTTGTGTGGATTTGGCAACCCGTGTGGGTCAGCGATCACCAAGCCTCAGGTCCTAGAGAAGACCTGGTGTCCTTACCATCCCCTCCTTCACACCCCTACCGTCACCTATCTGCCAGGAAACTGTTGTGAAGATGCTTGAAGCATCTGCAGGGATGGACATACATCAACACAGGATCTCTCCTAGTCAGGAACCCCCTACCTCGCTCTCCATACAGTGAGACGTTATGGCCGTGTTGGCAGTTAGCAAAACACGTCGGTCCCCGACTCCACCACATAACCCATTCACTGAGGAAGACAGGACGTCACTTTCTGCATGTGTTGCGTCGCTCGTTCACACTACATAGATATATGCATCATACAGCCTAACTCAAATTTTAGTCAATCAGTTTATTGATTCCTGAGCCAATCTTTATTCCTCCTTTCTCCAAGCTTGTGCACCGCAGCGTCCTGCACCTCGCTTCCTGGTTGCAGCTGATGTTCTATTGAATGATTGCAGTGTGTAGATCAGTCTGAAAAGCCGTACCAAGGTCTATGGTTTCTGGGACTTCGCAGCTACAGCAACAAGTTTAGAGCCTTAATCTCTAAAACTGAAGAGGACACCCCCAAAACTGTTGGACGCTATCTCCCAGTAGCTAGCAGAATGCTTTCCACGGAGCACAAGTCAACGACATCAGGACAATCTAAGGAACTTGCAGGTCCTTCGCCTATATGAATTAAAGATCACGTGCAAGGGTGTGCATGATTTCCGTCAGTAGAAGAATAAGAGCCCTGGGGGGCCGGCGAAACAATAACTATCCTAAACAGTGGAGCTGCCAGGTGACAAATAGACGTACCCCAACCAACACCAGGCTAACCAAGGGGCGATAGTAAAACCCGATCCAGTCTGTTTGTGTGTTAAACACACGCCCACCTGGATGACTCCCCAATGGCTCTATTATGGAATTTATTATCGTGAAGGACTTAGACCAGTGGGAAACCCTTTTTGGGAGGACGGCCTTTGTACACAATGGACATGGAAGATTTCCAAAAACTAGATCAGCCTATTTCTAACTAAAAAGCCCAATGACGTGAAACTCATGGCTGGTGGAGGTGCGATGGTACTAGTGGGGATGCTTTGTTGCTTTGCTGCTTGCAGGATGACTTACTTAAAGTCTCTGATTTGTAACCCGCATTGGACCCACCGTGGTAGGACCTTAATTTTTAGAAGTGGCACATTCATTCTATCTCACAGTGACGTGAATCACTGATCCTCCATTTTATAGAAAGGGTGTGGTTGCTCAGTTGTGTGGCATGTAACCATGGTTTTTGCAACACTAGCGAGGAGGATCTAAAAACCACACTGTCAGTAACCAAATATGCCAAAATCTCGCAAGCCAAGAGGGGGAAGATGGTTTATTCATGACACTGAAGCACTGCATCTCTGATAGACTCTTGCAAACAACAGAGCAACTGTGACTTACCTGTTTTGGCAAGAATCCCCTAATAAAACACCCAGAGAAGCAGGGCGTGGCCATTTTGGTGATTATGATTTCAGTTTCGGTCATTTGACAAGACTAAGACAACAAAGTGGCTTTCACACAGCTTAATGTGGCTTGTCCGCTTAGCTTGGTTGGGGCCACAGTTTGGGCTTGAGGTTAGGGAAAACACAGCCTGGGTGACCAAAAGCATCGTTGGGTCAATTCCCTAAAACCAACCTCAAACACAAAACATGACTAGGGGGATAAAAGAGTAGCATGTTGTTAGAGAGGCCAGAGTCAGTCTCTCACAGGCCAAGATGGGCAGAGGTTCACCAACCTGCCAAAAACTGTGTCCAAAACATCCAGAACAATTTCAGAAGAATGTTCCTCAGTGTTAAACTGTTAAGACTCTGGATCTCCCACCATCTACAGTACCATCAACAGATCCAGAGAATCCGGAGAAATCCCTGTGCACAAGGGACAAGGCCAACGGTCAGTGTTGGATGCTCGTGATCCTCAGGCCCTCAGACAGCACTGCTGTAAAACAGGCAGGACTCTGTACTGGATATCACTGCATGGGCTCAGGAACACTTCCAGTGCTTTCCATTCGGACGCACGCTGTGGTGTTGGGAGCTGCAGGTGAGGTATACCTCACAGAAGAGAAGGAAAGAAATTCATGCAGGTGGAAGAGTTGAAGAAGGGTCGCAGAGAACTGACGGATTGTCCAACATGTCCTGAGTCACCCAACAGCCACGACTGCTGACATCCAGCGAGCAGTGGTGTCCTCCATCACTCATCCTGTTAGTGCAGCACCAGGTGTGGAGACAGGCGTGATGGTTGTTGCAGCCTTGCTAAGTCTTCTGTAACAGGGAGGCTGAGGCAGGTTGGAACCGCAGAGTGGTTTAAATAGGGGCTGTCCAGGAATCAGTACCAGCACAGGCAGTGGGTCAGAACGGATTGCATTTATTTACTACTGCCCTCAATACAGGAGTGGTTCTGCAGGTGGGGACCACAGACCACTGCTCAGTACCTGTGCTTTCTGGCTGATGTTCTGGTCACTGTTGAATGTTGGTGGTGCTGTCACACTCGTGGTAGCATGAGACGGACTCTACAACCCACACAAGTGGCTCAGGTAGTGCAGCTCATCCAGGATGGCACATCAATGCCAGCTGTGGCAAGAAGGTTTGCTGTGTCTTTCAGCGTAGTGTGTCCAGAGCCTGGAGGCGCGCTACCAGGAGAACAGGCCAGTACAACCAGGAGACATGGAGGAGGCCCGTCAGAGAGCGGCAACAAACCCAGCACAGCAGGGACCCGCTACCTCCGCCTTTTTGTGCAAGGAGGAACAGGAGGAGCACTGCAAAAATGACCTCCAGCAGGCCACCAAAATCTGCATGTCGTCCTGCACAACGGTTTGAGATAACCGACTCCATGAGGATGGTATGAGGGCCCAACTTCCACAGATGGGGGTTGTGCTCACAGCCCAACACTGTGCAGGACGCCTGGCATTTGCCAGAGAACACCAGGATTGGCAAATTCGCCACTGCCGCCCTGTGCTCCTCACAGATGAAAGCAGGTTCACACTGAGCACATGTGACGTGACAGAGTCTGGAGACGCCGTGGAGAGCGATCTGCTGCCTGCAACATCCTTCAGCATGACCCGTTTGGCAGTGGGTCAGTCCAGTAATGGTGTGGGGGTGGCATTTTCTTGGAGGGCAGCGACCACCAGCCCTCCATGTGCTCGCCAGAGGTAGCCTGACTGCCATTAGGTACCGAGATGAGATCCTCAGACCCCTTGTGGGACCATATGCTGGTGCGGTTGGCCCTGGGCTCCTCCTAATGCAGGACAATGCTAGACCTCATGTGGCTGGAGTGTTTCAGCAGTTCCTGCAAGATGAAGGCATTGAAGCTATGGACTGGCCGGCCCGTTCCCCAGACCTGAATCCGATTGAGCACATCTGGGACATCATGTCTCGCTCCATCCACCAACGTCACGTTGCACCACTGACTGTCCAGGAGTTGGCGGATGCTTTAGTCCAGGTCTGGGAGGAGATCCCTCAGGAGACCATCCACCACCTCATCAGGAGCATACCCAGGTGTTTTAGGGAGGTCATACAGGCACGTGGAGGCCACATACAACACTGAGCCTCATTCTGACTTGTTGTAAGGACATTACATCAAAGCTGGATCAGCCTGTAGTGGGTTCTTCCACTTTCATTTTGTGTGTGCCTCCAAATCCAGGCCTCCATTGGTTAATAAATTTGATATCCATTGATGATTTTTGTGTGATTTTGTTGTCAGCACATTAAACTTTGTACAGAACACAGTATTCAATCAGAATATTTCATTCCTTCAGATCCAGGATGTGTTATTTGAGTGTTCCCTTTATTGTTTTGAGCAGTTCTCATCTCATCTCATGTTATCTTATTACCTGTTCCTGTTTTTAACTTAACAGTTCTCAGTGCTGTTCCCAGTTCCTCACCGGGCCTGGTTTCTCTAAGTCTGTTTCCTCATTTTCAGCTATGATCCCTAGAAAAGCCCACATACCCTCCCGCAGAACCTACACTGTGCTGACTCCTGCTCTTTACAGAATGATGTTCACCAGAGAGAGGGCATAGGAGGACGAAGCACAGTATAAACCAGGTATGCAACATCAGTACGACTCAAATTAGCCAACTCAAGTTACCAGAGAAGCGCTGAACGAATGCACAGAGTTTGGTTTGAACATGTACAGTGGAGAATGTGGAATTACAGGAGAGGACTGCAGGTAAAGGAGCAGTAAACGGAGAAGTTGTGAGAATAAAAGCCAAACTAAAGAACTAACCCAGAGGATACAGGTGAGGGTCTTGACAAAAGGGCAGAGCTAAGGTGGAGCAGGAAACCACATGGTCACACAAAAGCACATGGTCAGAGAAAAGAGGGGGAGTAAACACGAAGGTGAAACAGACAAAGACAAAGCCAGGCAAGACGTTACAGAGACAGGCCAGGAACAGGATGGTGGAGCACAGGGGACGGGACAAGCACACCTGCAGTAGAGAGGATAAGGGGACTAGGCATGAAGCTGGACAGGCAGGTGATTGGACTAGGGAAGGACAGGGTACGAGTTTGGACAGGCACAGTGTCACTGACTGAGATGGAGACATGAACAGTGATGGAGACAGTGACGGTTAAAGGGATGAAGATGTTGAAAGAGACAGGGACTGGGGCTAGGACAGAGTGTGATGGGACAGGAGCCGAAACGGAAACCCTAACGAGGCTAGAGAACGAAGAAATGCACTGTCCCTACAGGACGCAGAAGAGCTAGCTCCACCTTTATTACCTCAAGGCTGGATTACTGTAACGCCCTGCTTTCTGGTTGTTCCAGCAAAAGCCTTAACACACTTCAGCTAGTCCAAACTCTGCAGCTAGAGTCCTTACAAGAACTAGGAAGTCTGATCATATCAGCCCAGTCTGATCTAACTTACACTGGTTACCAGTTAAACTCCACATAAAGTATAAAATTCTTCTCCTGACGTATAAAAGGCCTCGCTCCTACCTACCTTACTGAACTTATCTCGTACTATAAGCCTTCACGTGACCTTAGGTCTCAAAGTGCAGGTTCTCTACTAGTGCCTAGAATTAACAAAGTTACATCGGGGGGCGGAGCCTTTTCATACAAGGCCCCCCAGCTCTGGAACAACCTACCTGTCAGTGTTCGGGACTCAGACACAGCCTCAATCTTTAAGTCCAGGCTTAAAACCTACCTGTTCAGTCAAGCTTTTGGTAATTAGTCTTTTCTCTCTGCTTGGTAAGAGGTGCAGATCTAGGGGTTCACTGACAGAGAGTGTTGGGTAACCCTACCTGTTCAGTGGAGTGTGTGGTAGTGAGTGTTTCTGCTAGGTAAGAGGTGCAGATCTAGGGGTTCCCTGACAGAGAGTGTTGGGAAACCCTACCTGTTTAGTGCAGTGTGTGGTAGTGAGTGTTTCTGCTAGGTAAGAGGTGCAGATCTAGGGGTCCACTGACAGAGTGTTGGGAAACCCTACCTGTTTAGTGCAGTGTGTGGTAGTGAGTGTTTCTGCTAGGTAAGAGGTGCAGATCTAGGGGTCCACTGACAGAGTGTTGGGTAACCCTACCTGTTCAGTGCAGTGTGTGGTAGTGAGTGTTTCTGCTAGGTAAGAGGTACAGGTATAGGGGGGTCCACTGACAGAGTGTTGGGTAACCCTACCTGTTCAGTGGAGTGTGTGGTAGTGAGTGTTTCTGCTAGGTAAGAGGTGCAGGTCTAGGGGTCCACTGACAGAGAGTGTTTGGTAACCCTACCTGTTCAGTGGAGTGTGTGGTAGTTAGTGTTTCTGCTAGGTAAGAGGTGCAGGTCTAGGGGTCCACTGACAGAGAGTGTTTGGTAACCCTACCTGTTCAGTGGAGTGTGTGGTAGTTCAGGTCTTCTGTCAGAGCTAACAGCCTGTCTGGTCTCTCTGTCTGAGCTGAACTGCTGCCCATCCTGTGTGGCCTGATGCTGTTGCTCTATCTGCTTTGACTAAAGCACAGTATAAAACACGCCTCCAACACCAATAAACAAAAAGAAAGTCAGAAACTGAACCCAAACACGAACAAGAGGTGTGGGTAGAGGCATGAGGCCAGAACCTGAACCCCAAACACGAACAAGAGGTGTGGGTAGAGGCATGAGGCCAGAACCTGAACCCCAAACACGAACAAGAGGTGTGGGTAGAGGCATGTAACCAGAACCTGAACCCAAACCCGAACAAGAGGTGTGGGTAGAGGCATGAGACCAGAACCTGAACCCAAACACAAACAAGAGGTGTGAGTAGAGGCATGAGGCCAGAACCTGAACCCAAACACGAACATAAGGTGTGGGTAGAGGCATGAGGCCAAAACCTGAACCCAAACACGAACAAGAGGTGTGGGTAGAGGCATGAGGCCAAAACCTCAACCCAAACACGAACAAGAGGTGTGGGTAGAGGCATGAGGCCAGAACCTGAACCCCAAACACGAACAAGAGGTGTGGGTAGAGGCATGAGGCCAGAACCTGAACCCAAACACGAACAAGAGGTGTGGGTAGAGGCATGAGGCCAGAACCTGAACCCCAAACACGAACAAGAGGTGTGGGTAGAGGCATGAGACCAGAACCTGAACCCAAAACCCGAACAAGAGGTAAGTGTGGGTAGAGGCATGATGAGACCAGAAACTGAACCCCAAACACGAACAAGAGGTGTGAGTAGAGGCATGAGGCCACCAGAACCTGAAACCCAAACACGAACATAAGGTGGTGGGGTAGAGGCATGAGGCCAAAACCCAAAAACCTGAACCCAAACACGAACAAGAGGTGTGGGGTAGAGGGCATGAGGCCAAAACCTCAACCCAAACACGAACAAGAGGTGTGGGTAGAGGCATGAGGCCAAAACCTGAATCCAAACACAAACAAGAGGTGTAGGTAGAGGCATGAGGCCAGAACCTGAGCCCAAACACAGACAAGAGGTGTGGGTAGAGGCATGAGGCCAGAACCAGAACCCAAACACAGACAAGAGGTGTGGGTAGAGGCATGAGGCCAGAACCAGAACCCAAACACAGACAAGAGGTGTGGGTAGAGGCATGAGGCCAGAACCAGAACCCAAACACGAACAAGAGGTGTGGGTAGAGGCATGAAGCCAGAACCTGAACCCAAACACAGACAAGAGGTGTGGGTAGAGGCATGAGGCCAGAACCAGAACCCCAAACACGAACAAGAGGTGTGGGTAGAGGCATGAGGCCAGAACCTGAACCCCAAACACGAACAAGAGGTGTGGGTAGAGGCATGAGACCAGAACCTGAACCCAAACCCGAACAAGAGGTGTGGGTAGAGGCATGAGACCAGAACCTGAACCCAAACACAAACAAGAGGTGTGAGTAGAGGCATGAGGCCAGAACCTGAACCCAAACACGAACATAAGGTGTGGGTAGAGGCATGAGGCCAAAACCTGAACCCAAACACGAACAAGAGGTGTGGGTAGAGGCATGAGGCCAAAACCTCAACCCAAACACGAACAAGAGGTGTGGGTAGAGGCATGAGGCCAGAACCTGAACCCCAAACACGAACAAGAGGTGTGGGTAGAGGCATGAGGCCAGAACCAGAACCCCAAACACGAACAAGAGGTGTGGGTAGAGGCATGAGGCCAGAACCTGAACCCCAAACACGAACAAGAGGTGTGGGTAGAGGCATGAGACCAGAACCTGAACCCAAACCCGAACAAGAGGTGTGGGTAGAGGCATGAGACCAGAACCTGAACCCAAACACGAACAAGAGGTGTGGGTAGAGGCATGAGGCCAAAACCTCAACCCAAACACGAACAAGAGGTGTGGGTAGAGGCATGAGGCCAAAACCTGAATCCAAACGCAAACAAGAGGTGTGGGTAGAGGCATGAGGCCAGAACCTGAGCCCAAACACAGACAAGAGGTGTGGGTAGAGGCATGAGGCCAGAACCAGAACCCAAACACAGACAAGAGGTGTGGGTAGAGGCATGAGGCCAGAACCAGAACCCAAACACAGACAAGAGGTGTGGGTAGAGGCATGAGGCCAGAACCAGAACCCAAAACAAGTACGAACAAGAAGGTGTGGGTAGAGGCATATGAGGCCAGAAACCAGAACCCAAACACGAACAAGAGGTGTGTGGGTAGAGGCATGAGGCCAAAACCTGAATCCAAACACAAACAAGAAGGTGTTAGGTAGAGGCATGAGGCCCAGAACCTGAGCCCAAACACACAGACAAGAGGTGTGGGTAGAGGCATGAGGCCAGAACCAGAACCCAAACACAGACAAGAGGTGTGGGTAGAGGCATGAGGCCAGAACCAGAACCCAAACACAGACAAGAGGTGTGGGTAGAGGCATGAGGCCAGAACCTGAACCCAAACACAGACAAGAGGTGTGGGTAGAGGCATGAAGCCAGAACCTGAACCCAAACACAGACAAGAGGTGTGGGTAGAGGCATGAGGCCAGAACCAGAACCCCAAACACGAACAAGAGGTGTGGGTAGAGGCATGAGGCCAGAACCTGAACCCCAAACACACGAACAAGAGGTGTGGGTAGAGGCATGTGAGTACCAGAACCTGAACCCAAAAACCAACGAACAAGAGGTGTGGGTAGAGGGCATGAGACCAGAACCTGAACCCCAAACACCGAACAAGAGGTGTGGGTAAGAGGAATGAGGCCAAAACCCTCAACCCAAACAACGAACAAGAGGTGTGGGTGAGGCATGATGGCCAAAACCGTGAACAATCCAAACGCAAACAAGAGGTGTCATGTGGGTAGAGGCATTGGAGGCCAGAACCTGAGAACCCCAAAACACAGACACATATCGAGGTGTGGGTAGAGGCATGAGGCCAGAACCAGACTGAACCCAAACACAGACAAGAAGGTGTGGGTAGAGGCATGAGGCCAGAACCAAGAACCCAAACACACAGACAAGAGGTGTGGGTAGAGGCATGAGGCCAGAACCAGGATACCCAAACACAAACAAGAGGTGTGGGTGTAGAGGCATGAGGCCAGAAACCAGAACCCAAACACGAACAAGAGGTGTGGGTTAGAGGCATGAAGACAGGAACCTGTGAACCCAAACACAGACAAGAGGTGTGGGTAGAGGCATGAAGCCAGAACCTGAACCCAACACACAGACAAGAGGTGTGGGTAGAGGCATGAGGCCAGAACCAGAACCCCAAACACGAACAAGAGGTGTGTGGGAGTAGGGAGGAGCAGGCATGAGGCCAGAAACGCTGAACCCCGCCCAAAAACTCACGAACAAGAGGTTGTGACTGGTACCTAGGTGAATGGTAGGAGGCATGAGACCAGAACCTGAACCCAACCCGAAACAAGAGGGTGGACGGGGTGAGTAAGGCATAGAGACCAGAACCTGAACGCCAACTAACACAAACAAGAGGAGGTGTGGGTAGATGGCATGAGAACCAGAACCTGAACCCAAACACAAACAAGAGGTCTTGAGATAGAGGCAAATGAGTGGCCCAAGAAGCAGAACCTGAACCCAATCACAACATAACATAAGGTTGTGGGTAGAGGCATGAGGCCAAAACCTCAACCCAAAAGAGCAGAACAAAAGGTGTGGGTAGAGGGCATTACGAGGCATGAAGCCCAAAACACCTCAACCCAAACACGAACAAGAGGTGTGGGTAGAGGCATGAGGCCAGAACCTGAACCCAAAAAACGAACAAGAGGTTTTGTGGGTAGAGGCATGAGGCCAGAACCTGAACCCCAAACACGAACCAAGAGTACCTGTGGGTTAGAGGCATGAGGCCAGAACCTGAACCCAAACACGAACAAGAGGTGTGGGTAGAGGCATGAGGCCAGAGCATTAGCCTGGAACCCCAAACACGAACAAGAGGTGTGGGTAGAGGCATGAGACCAGAACCTGAACCCAAACCCGAACAAGAGGTGTGGGTAGAGGCATGAGACCAGAACCTGAACCCAAACACAAACAAGAGGTGTGAGTAGAGGCATGAGGCCAGAACCTGAACCCAAACACGAACATAAGGTGTGGGTAGAGGCATGAGGCCAAAACCTGAACCCAAACACAAACAAGAGGTGTGGGTAGAGGCATGAGGCCAAAACCTCAACCCAAACACGAACAAGAGGTGTGGGTAGAGGCATGAGGCCAAAACCTGAATCCAAACACAAACAAGAGGTGTGGGTAGAGGCATGAGGCCAGAACCTGAGCCCAAACACAGACAAGAGGTGTGGGTAGAGGCATGAGGCCAGAACCAGAACCCAAACACAGACAAGAGGTGTGGGTAGAGGCATGAGGCCAGAACCAGAACCCAAACACAGACAAGAGGTGTGGGTAGAGGCATGAGGCCAGAACCAGAACCCAAACACAGTTGGTAACGCATGAGGCAAGAGGTGTGGGTTTAGAGGAACATGAGGCCCAGAAACCAGAACCCCAAACACGAACAAGAGGTGTGGGTAGAGGCATGAGGCCAGAACCTGAACCCAAACACGAACAAGAGGTGTGGGTAGAGGCATGAGGCCAGAACCAGAACCCAAACACGAACAAGAGGTGTGGGTAGAGGCATGAGGCCAGAACCAGAACCCAAACACGAACAAGAGGTGTGGGTAGAGGCATGAGGCCAGAACCTGAACCCAAACACGAACAAGAGGTGTGGGTAGAGGCATGAGGCCAAAACCTGAATCCAAACACAGACAAGAGGTGTGGGTAGGGTCATGAGGCCAAAACCTGAATCCAAACACAGACAAGAGGTGTGGGTAGAGGCATGAGGCCAAAACCTGAATCCAAACACAGACAAGAGGTGTGGGTAGAGGCATGAGGCCAAAACCTGAATCCAAACACAGACAAGAGATGTGGGTAGAGGCATGAGGCCAGAACCTGAATCCAAACACGAACAAGAGGTGTGGGTAGAGGCATGAGGCCAAAACCTGAATCCAAACACAGACAAGAGGTGTGGGTAGAGGCATGAGGCCAAAACCTGAACCCAAACACGAATAAGAGGTGTGGGTAGAGGCATGAGACCAAAACCTGAACCCAAACACGAACAAGAGGTGTGGGTAGAGGCATGAGGCCAAAACCTGAAACCAAACACAGACAAGAGGTGTGGGTAGAGGCATGAGGCCAGAACCTGAACCCCAAACACAGACAAGAGGTGTGGGTAGAGGCGTGAGGCCAGAACCTGAACCCCAAACACAGACAAGAGGTGTGGGTAGAGGCGTGAGGCCAGAACCTGAACCCCAAACACAGACAAGAGGTGTGGGTAGAGGCGTGAGGCCAGAACCTGAACCCCAAACACAGACAAGAGGTGTGGGTAGAGGCGTGAGGCCAGAACCTGAACCCAAACACGAACAAGAGGTGTGGGTAGAGGCATGAGGCCAAAACCTGAACCCCAAACACAAACAAGAGGTGTGGGTAGAAGCATGAGGCCAGAACCTGAACCCCAAACACAGACAGGAGGTGTGGGTAGAGGCATGAGGCCAGTACCTGAACCCAATCAGGAACAAGAGGTGTGGGTAGAGGCATGAGGCCAGAACCTGAACCCAAACAGAAACAAGAGGTGTGGGTAGAGGCGTGAGGCCAGAACCTGAACCTCAAACACAGACAAGAGGTGTGGGTAGAGACATGAGGCCAGAACCTGAACCCAAACACGAACAAGAGGTGTGGTTAGAGGCGTGAGGCCAGAACCTGAACCCAAACACGAACAAGAGGTGTGGGTAGAGGCGTGAGGCCAGTGAAAAGGAAAAAAGGAGTGACTGCATGTGGGCGTGACCAAAGACCATAGTGTGAAGGAAGTAGCTGAATCTGCAGGTGTATGGAAGCGTGCGGTCATACGGGTCTACCAGCAGTGGCTATATCCCAGTCTACAGGGAACTCTCATCATGATTGGTGCCAGGGAAGGCATCCACCAAATCTGGACACTGCTCAATTCTGCACAATTGTTCAGAGTGTCTGAACACTGATGTGGTGCAGTCCAGTCCCAGCTGTGGTTGGTGCTGGTGGAGGTGTTACATGCTATTAGGCTTGTTTCAGTCACAGGGGACTCAGCATGACCTAATATAACAGATGGTGGAATATTAGAAGATGAGTTGAGCAATGACTGAAGTGTAAAAGAGAGTTGTGGTCTAAGAAGTAAACAGCAGCAGAAAGCAGGACAGGGGGATCCTACCCCTCCACCTCTACCCCAACCCCCTCCCCCCCAGTACCACCTATAAAACCAGGCCAGCAGGACTTGTGGGTTCATATTTGGGAACCACAGAGAGCTTCAGCTGAGCTGCCTAAGAGCCTGGAGGACGAGCCCCTCTGAAACCCCTCTGAGTAAGCATCTTTTCCTGTAAGGATTTTACTGTGTTCTATTACATCTTTACTTTTATTAACAGTTTAGTTTTATATTCTAATTCATTTACTCTGATCTATTGTCCTTTATTATTATAGTAGCTTCAGTGTGAATTCTGTGTGTCACCAGTATAGGGTCAATGAAGCGTTATCAATCAGTCAGTCATTCAGTCAGTCAGTCAGTCAGTCAGTCAGTCAGTCAGTCAATATATCAATCAATCAGTCAATCAGTCAATCAGTCAGTCAGTCTATCTATCTATCTATCTATCTATCTGTCTGTCTATCTATCTATCTATCTATCTATCTATCTATCTATCTATCTATCTGTCTGTCAATCTGTCTGTCTGTCAATCTATCTATCTATCTATCTATCTATCTATCTATCTATCTATCTATCTATCTATCTATCTATCTATCTATCTATCTATCTATCTATCTACCTGTCTGTCTATCTATCTATCTATCTATCTGTCTGTCTGTCTGTCTGTCTGTCTGTCTGTCTGTCTGTCTGTCTGTCTGTCTGTCTGTCAATCTATCTATCTATCTATCTATCTATCTATCTATCTATCTATCTATCTATCTGTCTGTCTGTCTGTCTGTCTGTCTGTCTGTCTGTCTGTCTGTCTGTCTATCTATCTATCTATCTATCTATCTGTCTGTCTATCTATGTTCTGTCCGTCTATGTCTAGTCTGTCTGTCATGTCTGTCTGTCTATCTATCTATCTATCTATCATGGACTATCTATCTATCAATCTGGTCCTGTCCAATCTATCTATCTATCTATCTATCTATCTATCTATCTATCTATCTATCTATCTATCTATCTATCTATCTGTCTGTCAATCTATCTATCTATCTATCTATCTATCTATCTATCTATCTATCTATCTGTGTCTATCTATCTATCTATCTATCTATCTATCTATCTATCTATCTATCTATCTATCTATCTATCTATCTATCTATCTATCTATCTATCTATCTGTCTGTCTGTCTGTCTGTCTGTCTGTGTCTATCTATCTATCTATCTATCTATCTATCTATCTATCTATCTATCTATCTATCTATCTATCTACCTGTCTGTCTGTCAATCTGTCTGTCAATCTATCTATCTATCTATCTATCTATCTATCTATCTATCTATCTATCTATCTATCTATCTGTCTGTCAATCTATCTATCTATCTATCTATCTATCTGTCTGTCTGTGTCTGTCTGTGTCTATCTATCTATCTATCTATCTATCTATCTATCTATCTATCTATCTATCTATCTATCTGTCTGTCTGTCTGTCTGTCTGTCTGTGTCTGTCTGTGTCTATCTATCTATCTATCTATCTATCTATCTATCTATCTATCTATCTATCTATCTATCTATCTATCTATCTATCTATCTACCTGTGTCTGTCTGTGTCTATCTATCTATCTATCTATCTATCTATCTATCTATCTATCTATCTATCAGTATATCGTCGCTGTCCAATGGAAAGCGTTGAAATCGTGTTTTCCCTCTCTCCTATAAAGCTGCCATCATGGAGACTTGTTTTTCTTTGGACAGCCGTTATGAATCATGTTTCAAGTGCCCTTTTAAAAGTGAATCAGTTGGAGGTGTTAAGTGTAAGCCTGAGTCTTTAAGATCACCAACGTCATCCACTGAGATGTGCTAGTGTATATAGAGAAAAATAGAGAACAGAGTAGAAGAGTGGTGATAGAGTATGGGAAGGCAGGACCTTGACATCACTGACACCGTAATGAAAGGGAACTGTACATTTCTCCATCAGGTTCCAACACCGCCATTTGACCCACCCACCCACCAACATCACAATGTAAGTAGAACTACTCCAGACCTGTACTCCTGCTGCTGTTCCTCTTACTGTCATTCTACCATTGAGGCTGTGTAGGTTGTGGTTTTTGAGCTAGAACTATAAAACTGTGGGACTGTAGAGCACCGTGTACTTTTAGGACTGATCACACATGGCAACAATTTACAACTGGATAAGTGTATGTCCACAATCCGGAGGAAGTGCACAGCTAAAAAATAATGAGAGTCTATGGGAGGAAGGAGGGAGGAGTAAACAAAACATAAAGGAGTGATTGTCACATTAGTGCTTACTTCTTACCGTCCCAGCTGTTGAGTCACTGAAGATGTGGTCAGAGGTTATGGTTTAGAATGGATGTAAAAATTATGAAATGAAATAAAAGTTAAAGTAAATGTAAGAATATGAGATATGTTCCATACTGTCCCAATTTCCTCTGCGTGGTGTTTTTTTTTTCAACTTAACAAGCCGGCAGTCTCACAATCTTACAGCCTCTCAACCTCCCATTCTCTTAGCCTCACAATCTCACAGCCTCTCAAACTCACAGTCTCTTAGCCTCATGACCTTATGGCCTCTCAACCTCACAGACTCTCAACCTCACAGTCTCACAACCTCATAGTCTCTGAACCTCATAGTCTCTCAACCTCACAGCCTCTCAACCTCACAGACTCTTAACCTCACAGTCTCTCAACCTCACAGATTCTCAACCTCACAGTCTCACAACCTCATAGTCTCTCAACCTCACATTCTCTTAGCCTCATGACCTCACGGCCTCTCAACCTCACAGACTCTCAACCTCACAGTCTCACAACCTCACAGCCTCTCAACCTCACAGTCTCACAACCTCACAGCCTCTCAACCTCACATTCTCTTAGCCTCATTCCCTCATGGCCTCTCAACCTCACAGTCTCACAACCTCATAGTCTCTCAACCTCACAGCCTCTCAACCTCACAGACTCTCAACCTCACAGTCTCACAACCTCACAGTCTCACAACCTCATAGTCTCTCAACCTCACAGCCTCTCAACCTCACAGACTCTCAACCTCACAGACTCTCAACCTCACAGTCTCACAGCCTCTCAACCTCACAGTCTCACAACCTCACAGCCTCTCAACCTCACAGCCTCTCAACCTCACATTCTCTTAGCCTCATTCCCTCATGGCCTCTCAACCTCACAGACTCTCAACCTCACAGTCTCACAACCTCACAGCCTCTCAACCTCACAGACTCTCAGCACTATGGCATGGCAGTGTTTTATTCTTCGGCCAATGTCTGTAGAAGAAAAGAGACCACACTGGATTTAGAAAGATCCTATAGTTCGAATTTCTCTCCCAGGAAAACTGTGACAAGAAACCAGACACAGCAAAACTTTGAAAATGTTATTTTGTGTTTTAAAAAATCTAATAGTTCTGCCCTTATTCAAGGTTCCTCTGGTTGTCCAGTAAAACGGAGAAAGGCTACGTCTTCTACTTAGCGGCCTTCATCATACTCAGCCGCCTTGGGAGCTCTGCAGAGGTCATGAAGAGTCACTACTCCTCCACCTATGGGGTGCTTTGCTACAACACTTGTGACAAGCATGGAAAAGACTACTACTGGTGCAAAACCAGAAAGGGCTGGGATTACTGCTCTCCAGCACAGAACAGAGATTATAAGGACAATGCTTGTCGAGATGATCATCCATGTGATAAGCACGATAAAGATTACTACTGGTGCTACAAGAATGAGGGTTGGGGTTATTGTGGGACAGTGGAGTCAAAGACAACCACATATTTGAGTTCTAAATACCAGAGATTGTGCAATGATGAGTGCTTGTATGATGAGTCGTCCAAGTATTACTGGTGTTACACTGATAAAGGCTGGGACTACTGCTCTCCATCAGAGAACATAGATTATAAGGGCAACGCTTGTCGAGATGATCATCCCTGTGATAAGCATGGTAAACGTTACTACTGGTGCTACAGGAATAAGGGTTGGGGTTATTGTGGGCTAGTGGAGCACATAACACACAAACTGGATTACTGATTTGGAGTATGACTACTGTCAAAGCCCTGAATGCTCTTATCTCAGTACTAAACGTCGTAAAAGGCTAGCAAAACCTAACAATGCAGCAGTGACCTGTGTAAGAAAATACTAGCAGCAAGAAATAAAGGGGGAAAAACATCAAACATCAAAACATCACTGTTAAATGGAACCGGAATGCCAACACTAGAGTTAGCATAGCAAGTTGTTCACAATATCGTTATAGCAGAAGATCTTAATTAAGTTTTAATTAAGACATTCATTCCAGAGCCATCGCAGGCCCTGTAAACAGCTGCTGTAAATGTGCAGTGGAAACATTACTGTATCTGTTCAATCGCTGTAAAGCTCCTCACGCTGGCTGCTTCCTGTTATATCCTAGCAGTGCTTCCTGTGTCCTGAGATTTTGCCAGTTTTCGTTAACTGAGTTGTTTTCATATGAGGTGTTGTTCCCCAAATAGACAGTTTATTGGCAGAAGGAAACATGAACAGTGTTCTAAGGTTGAATGGTTACCATGATTCATATTAATCAATAAAGTATCTATCTATCTATCTATCTATCTATCTATCTATCTATCTATCTATTACATACAGTATAGAAACTCCGAAGACATGTGTAGGTTCACTCAGGGTTTTGATAGTCAGTAAGACGGTCTGTTACTTCATTTTTCACGTTCTTTCTTGATTTAGTAATTTTGTTGATTACTTCATTCTTTTGATATTGGTTCTCATTAAACAGACTCACAGTTACACCCTGCGTCCTCGTCTTTCTGTGTTCCAGTTATTCTGGTTGGTTGTACTGTTCCTGTATTTCCGTATTTGCTCTACAATATTCTGTACATCTTCTGGTTTCCGGCCTGGTATTTGGACTCTGCCGGACAAACCAATGTTCTTACTGTACATGACCACTGAGTTTATGTTCTTTCATTTTGAGAAGTCAATCAATCAACCAATCGACATTTATTTGTGTAGCACACCAATTACAGGAAAAGAAAAACAAAGGAGTCCCTGTGTAGACTTCCCTACCTGGTTCCCTACCTAGGGAAGAGAACCAGGATCCAAACAGTTGGAATTCCATAAACATTTACGGAATTAAAAAAGGGAAAGGGTGTGAGGACTTTCTGAATAGTATCTCTGTATCTCTGAAGTCTGAGGAACCGGAGAGCGCACTTCTCCAAAACAGAGCCACAGGCTTCCTGTTTTAGGTATTCCGGCACAGCCGCAGGTCCCACATACGGCCAACATAGGAACGACATTCCAAGACTTGGGTATAAATCTGTGATAGAGACGTAAACCAAATCACTCAGTCTGGTTCTAGAGAGTGGTGGTGATGGGAACCAGGTATCTTCTTCTGAGCAGCTTATCCTTATGGGCTGCAGGGGGTGAAAGGGCATCACCTGGAAAGGCTGCCAGGTCATCACCGGGCAGAGATACAGACATACGGGCAGTGGTCCGTCTCATACAGCCCGTACATCCTCACACAGCTCCTGCAGATGGTGCGGTAGGGGTGGAGGTGGGGTGACACCAGGTCTTCTGGACGTGTGATGCATTAGCACAAACCGTTCACCTTGGTACTGACCACGGTCCCTCCGCACACTCGTCACTGCAGATGACCCGCTGCCGTTCGGAGTCGCTCCATGACGGTCTGGCACTACACCATTCCAGGCTTTGGTGAGGGTGACGTGGTGTTAGGGACAGTCGTGCATGTAGGCCTGCGTCAATGGTGCTGCACTAACAGCATGACTGATGGAGGACATCGCTGGATGTCGGCAGTCGTGGCTGTTGGGTCAGTCAGGTACAGAGATAAGACCCGTCCTTGTTTGTCACATGTCTAATAAAATGGCCCATATTAATAAACATGGCAGTTTCAGTAATCCAAAACAGAACACGTTGAAGTAACCCTCCCCAACAGTTCCCTCTCCCACAGAGGCTTAATTACGTGCTTGTTAAGCCGGTATGAACGGGCCAGATGCTTGTGGTTAAAAGTGTGAGAAAGCTTTATGACCAAAAGGCGTGATTTAAATCAGTGTCAGAAAAACAGGCAAAAGCCAAAACCAGAGGAGGAACGAGCAAAACCCCCTAAGGTACGTCAAAAATCAGGACAACAGCGAGACAATCGAAGTTAGCAAGGGTAATCCAAACCCAGAATCAAAATAGGAAGACATCCAGTACACATCCAGGCCGAAGGAAAGGGCTTGCTACGCTCATAGGCCTTCTCCACCAATGTGGAACGGGTTCTGTTGCGTAAACCTTAGTGTTTGGCGAATTTCCATCAGAAATACAGAGGTTCGGAACCTGGAAAAGCTCATTTCCAACTGGAACCAAACAGCAGAAGGCTCTTTAGCACGAACCGTTACTACATCTGTAGGCATGTCAGTGGTTGTGGAAAGAGAAGGCCACAATGGCGCCACCCAGTGGTCTGCTGGAGAACCTCTTCTACATCATCTTATCTCCAGTAGTGGATCCGTGCTGCTTTCTGGATATAAAACATCTGGAATAACAGCACGAACGCTCGCAGGCAATCCATACGCTCCGCCATCTTGGTACTACTGTTTACTACCGCTGTACAGCGCCCTCTGCTGACGTCAGTGGCCTTTGCTGTTTCTTGGTTCCAATATAAGCTGGGGCAAACAGAGACTTGTTCTCTGGATAGCATCAGGTTCTACAAAGCTTGGAACCAGGGTTCTCATGAAAATAGGGCTATTGGTGAAACCACGTCAATACAAAGTAGATACAAACTGAATGAGTCAAATCAGAGAGAGCATTCATGATTGGTGGATTCAAGGGCAGGAGGGATCATGTGATCTCCTGGAGGTTTCTGGGAGAGGCTATCCATCATGCTCGGCCTCGCATGTGGTATAAGCAAGGACGGGCCTTATCGCTGAACCTGACTGACCCAACAGCCACGATTGCGGACATCCAGTGAGCAGTGGGGTCCTCCATGAGTCATCCTGTTAGTGCAGCACCATCGGCAGACGGCTGCACCACGCAGGACTACATGCACACAGGCCGTTACCACGACTGTCCTTAACACCACGTCAACGTCACCAAAGACTGCACTGGTGTCGTACCAGACTGTCATGGAGTGACTCCGAATGGCAGCGGGTCATCTTCAGTGACGAGTCCCGCTTTAGTCTTGGTGGAGACGACCAACGAATCCGTGTGTGGAGGCACCGTGGTCAGCACCAAGATGAACGATCACACGTCCAGAAGGCCTGGTGTCCCTCCACCTCCACCCCTACCGCACCATCTGTAGGAACTGAGTCATTAGCATGTCTCACAATGTCAAACCCACCCCCCAAGTTTCAGTCCTGTCGGTTGATCACAGCAACAGTTTGCTAACCCACAATCCCAGCTGTATATAGCATTGCTGTATCACTCTAACAGTAGACCATGGTGTTTGTCTCGACTACAGATGAATCTGTCTCCACAAAAAGGTCTGTTGGGTCAGTTGGTTGGATGTTTTCTGTGTGTGACGTAATGCTGCTGTTGTATGCCATCCCTCAGAACGGCCTGTAGGCGAAACCGTAGCTGCAATGATAAAAACATTAAGGCTGGCTGGGTGGGTCTATTTATTCAAACTGGAGGACGAGCCCTTTTCTAAAAAGGCCACATGACAAAACCTGGGAGACTTCACTTTACACAGTTTCTGGAATGGTAGATACAAGAAGTATCGTATATGTGCTTTGGCATATACCCTGTGGTTTCTTTACAAGCCCTCCTTTTATGGAAGTTTCTGGAGACAAATATTTTTTTGGCCTTTGGAGAAGATCAATACTGTATGACCAATAGGACTAGCCGGATACACCTCACCAGATAACCCTGCCCACCCCCGCGCCCAGCGTTAAGAATTCCGAATCCAATCCAGCTTCTTCGGGATCCAAAAGTTGGAGCCAGTCCACAGTTTTGCCCTGTTTCCCGGAATCGCTGAAGGTGGAGTTGGCTGGATGTCAGTATTTGAGAACATCTGGGCTAAGGAGAGAGTAAACAAACAAGCTGAGCACAGTTAAACATTCCCGGACGTTCTACAAAGAGGACACTGTCAGCAAACACGGTAGATCAGTCCAGGTTGGGACGTACAGGGTTGACCAGGGTTTAACAACTGCTCGGACGCTCTCAGGTAAGGACAGTCAGTACCTGCTTTGGTTCTATAAGGGGTCCATATGTTTGATGCTGGATTATGCTAAGGGCTAATTCCAGCTGGATTAAAAGGTACACATGTCGTTGTGTTCTACAGCGTTCATGATGGAGTGGCCGAAGGTCCTCTGGTGCATCTCTCTGCTTTGTATCGGTGCCGCTGTTTCTGACATTCAGACCTTGCAAGACATTAAGGATCTAAAAGGGCTTGAGTTTGGTCATGAGTATCCTCGCCACGGTCTCCTGCTGCTGCACTGGTTGGCCAACCATGCCTCCATGGATCAAGCTGAAGGCATCCGACTTCATTTCAACCCCGTGCGGAAGGACTACGGCTTCCAGCCCTATAAAAATCCCCAGTGCACCCGGCAAATGGGTCTTCCAAACTTGGACGACTCACCGGACAGTGGGTACTACTCGGTGGGGAGTCTCAGTTCAGAGGCAGCTCGAACCCAGCTGCTTCCATACGTGACCCAAGACTACTACAATGCCCTGGATAACCCCAAACGAGACCTTGACCGGATTGTTGTTCGAGTGCCAAAGAGCAGCCCGATGAGAGCGGACAAAGTGTACATCACGAGCGTGCAAGGATGCGACTACGACCAAAACAAGACCCATGAGATCAGTCCCAAGCTCTTGAGGCAAATCCTAGCTCTTCAGAAGCCTGTTAACATGCTACACGTTCTCATGTCCGACGTGTTTGGCAACTTCAACTCCAGTATGATGGGGTCAGATGATCCTAGACCTGGCCTCTCCAGAGACGAGCTCATAACCTACGTGCAACACTACAAGAAACTTCTCCAGAGCATTTATGAACAACCAGGCTTGAGTTGGCTCCTGTGTCTGGCAGGATACGACGTTGACGCCAGGTACGACGTCCATAAGCAAACTTGGCTCTGCTCAGCAGATGAGCCAGCCCAAGAAGATCCTGACCCGGAGACGGCTTGTGGAAGCCAAAGGCCAGTGAGGATAGAAGTGAAGTCCTCCCAAGAAGGCTACGCGAAGCTCGAATGGAGCGGCATTCCCAGGAACATCATGCAACAGGATCCCGTTATTATCCTTTTCAGCAGTGACACTTCTAACAAGCTACAGACTTTCGAATCTCTTAAAGGCCGGGCATCAGGATCCGCAACCACTTTTGTGTCGCTAAACCACGGACTCCAGCCACGTCTTGTTACGTACGATTACGGAACCGGAGACGGATTCATCGGGCTCCGTTACTCGGTCTTTTGGAGAGGGCCGCAGTTTGATTCTGCTAACAGGGTCATTCCGACTGACATCTGTGGCTTTGACGCGAGCCTCCAGCTCTACACCAAAGACGGCTACGCCTGCGCCCGCCTCTACATCAAGAAGTCCTTCACCAACTGGAAAGAAAAATTTGCCAACTCCTGGGTGGGATTCTACTTAAGCGAAGAAGACCTCGACCGCAGTTATGAGCACTATCAGTGGGTCTCCAACTTTGAGAAGGCTGGTAAAGACAAGGACGATAAAGACTATCTCATCTATCAATATCAGTCACCTGTTAGCATCAAACCTGGGGTCCAAGCACGGTTTATATTTTCCAAAGAGGCTGTCCGCAATCGTTACCTCCTCATGTGGTATTCTCCAGATGTGAAAGCCCGCACTGTTCCCTGGGAGAAAGCTGTCACCCAGTAGTACGGGGACGTAAAGCATTGTTCCCTGTAAGCTTTAAACATCATTAACGTCTCACTTACACTCACTGAGCACTTTATACGGTCACCCTGTATCTACACTCATTGCCCATTCAGTAATTTGTCCCATTGACCATATAGGACACTCTGTAGGTGTACAGGTCCAGACTGTAGTCCATCTGTTACCCTGTATACTGTGTTACTCTGTTCTTCAATGGTCAGGACCCCCACAGGACCCCCACAGAGCAGGTATGCCTGCTCTATTAGCTCTCCTACCTTGCTGGTCCAACTTGATGTAGACGTAACGTCAGAGACGATAGTTAATGTGTGGCTGCACAATGATGCACCACCGACATACTACCTGCTCTCTGGTGGTCCTATGGGGGTCCTGACCATTGAAGAACAGGGTAACACAGTATACAGAGAAACAGATGGACTACAATCCGGACCTGTACACCTACAGAGTGTCCTATGTGGTCAGTGGCGCTGATAATAATGGACACTGAGTGCAGATCCAAGGAGGTGGACCGAATAAGTGGTCGACCGGTGTGCATGCAGTGTAAGTAGGTGGGCGTGTCTAATAGAGAGCTCACAGATATACACACAATCTACTGCATGCTTAAAAGGCTGGCTGATTCATATAGACACATTTGTTGCCCAAATAAATGAGTAAATGAAGGAGGAATAAAAATATCGAATGACAAGCTTTGAAGTTTTGGTGCCGGCTCGGATCCTTTGATCACTGCTGGGTATGGATAAGCCAAAGCTACATTACCGTGACCTATTATCCCAGATTTTAGTCAGTACTATATATACTGAATATGAATATAATGTAATTTTGCCTGTTAGCAGCTAACTATGGTATACTTAGCACAGATTAGCATGTAACCTCAGCTGTCAAGGCATTAAGGCATTACTGATGGTAATTAGTGGTGAAGGTCACTGTTTTATTACCACACAGAATGTGTAATAGACTGTTAATAACATAGACCATGAATGAGACTGTATCTAATCAGACTGTATCTAATTTGACTGGGTCTAATCCGACTGGATCTAATCAGACTGGATCTAATCTGACTGGATCTAATGAGACTGGATCTAATCTGACTGGGTCTAATCAGACTGGATCTAATGAGACTGGATCTAATGAGACTGGAACTTATCAGACTGAATCTAATCCGACTGGATCTAATCTGACTGGATCTAATCTGACTGGATCTAATGAGACTGGATCTAATCTGACTGGATCTAATCTGACTGGGTCTAATCTGACTGGGTCTAATCAGACTGGATCTAATCTGACAGGGTCTAATCAGACTGGATCTAATGAGACTGGATTTTATCAGACTGGATCTAATCTGACTGGATCTAATCTGACTGGGTCTAATCTGACTGGGTCTAATCAGACTGGATCTAATCTGACAGGGTCTAATCAGACTGGATCTAATGAGACTGGATCTTATCAGACTGGATCTAATCAGACTGGATCTAATGAGACTGGATCTAATCTGACTGGATCTTATGAGACTGTATCTAATGAGACTGGATCTTATCAGACTGGATCTAATCAGACTGGATCTAATGAGACTGGATCTTATCAGACTGGATCTAATCAGACTGGATCTAATAATGTTTGTTCTGTCTTTCTCGTCTCATCCGTATTCGACCTGAGGAGGTTGGGTTCCGCCCTTGAGCCTGGTTCCTCTTGAGGGTTCTTCCTTACCCAAAGGAAGTTTTTCCTCGCCACTGTTGCCTCTGGCTTGCTCAAGGGGGGCTTGGACCCGGTTATCCCACCCCCCACTCTCGAATGCCTGTACATTAACTTTGTTATATAATTATCTGATTTTCTGTGAAGCTGCTTTGAGACAACGCTGGTTGTAAAAAGCGCTATACAAATAAACATTGATTGACTGATTGATATAACTAAGCATGCTGACCACGCCTTCTCTGGCCAGATGTGGTGTTTTAATGGTTGTTCCGGATAGATCCCACAGATTTCCAAGAGGATTCAAATCTGGGGATTTCGGGGGCTGGTCCAGATGTGTGAATGCTCCTCCTGAATGTTCATCACAGTCACATTTGCAGCCCTGTGAACTGTCGTCTTGGAACACCGGGATAGGAATGGTATGTTTCTCAGTAAGGAGTAAGTTTTGTAGGCACTGTGGTTCAAACTTACTGTCACCACCTCATTAAACCACCATCAGAACATCACAGACGGGAGCCTATATGCTATTATATAGATAAATACACTGTTTGTAGTATAGCTGTGTCGATGTTACAGTGCTGGACTCACGTGCCTGCATTCCTTAATTAGCTGACCACAGCTATTTCTGACCTTTACTATGAAAGCTTTCCTCCCCCTGACCCGGAAGCTGAAGTTTCACATGTGTATCAGGCTATATGAACGTTGTGAAGCTGTGATATTAAGAAGGCAGTGATCAGAAGCTGTACACATAGATACTCTCCTCCAGTGTGAAGACATTTGCATTGTTTTGGTGCCCCCTGCTGTCTCAGCAGTGTCATTTACAAACAGCTGGGTTGGTTGTTCCACTGGCTAAGTTATAATGTCCAGGTAGAAGCAGGCAATGGAGGCCTAAATGCAAAGGACCTGAGAGACTATGAAAGTCCGTGCAGGGAGACATACTGAGGAATTACTGACCTCTAAAAGGTGAAACTGTTGTTGATTTAAGATGGTCTTTTCTTTGGTTTGGATGGTGTTGGTTTATGCTCTACTGGGCAAGTTTCTGGATGTAGGCCACATCGAAATGGTCAGTTGGTCCAGATTTGGTGGATGCCCTCCCTGGAGTTTTACTGGTTATACCAGGTGGTTCCCACAGACTTTTACAGAGGATTCAAAACTTGGGATTTTGCGGTGCCAGTCCAGATGTGTGAATGCTCCTGATTGTTTATCATGCCAGTCTGATGACATTCCCATACCGGTATTCCGAGATGACAGTCTGTGAACACCAGAACTGTCATCTCAGAATACCGGGATGGGAATGTTATATCTCTTGGCAAGATGATGAGCAAAAGGCAAAACCTGGTGGTCCAGCAGTTCAGTGTAGGCACTGTTGATCACAGTTACTGTCACCTCAACCGAAGAACCCATTTCTATATAATTAAAAAAAACACATCTTGGAGGGGACTCGTCAGGGAGCTTGTATGATATGTTGTTCCAAAATGGAAAAAATGGTCATAACTAGTATTGGAAGTTCATGGAATTTTTTTTTTTTCATAATTATGGAGCATTAATGTGGGTCCATTCATTACGATATTTAAACATCATCTGCAGGGTGATTGAGATTTTCAGATAGTGCAGACAAGCAAAAATACACAAAAATGGACTTTTAGTGATATTTCTTAGTGATATTTCAAAAAAATTCAGAATGAAAAAGTACTTTGAAGTGGAAGTCGCTCTCGCCTTAGTCACATCGGGTGTATGAAAGATGTGGTAGGGGGCACTGTGTTCTCCTAAGTGTTTGTAGGATGCCATTTCTCTTATCATAATATAACAATGTTATGTAATAATTTTTATTATTCTAATTATAATTAAGTAGTACAACATTTGCAAGAAAGAGGTAGGTGAATTATCAGCTGGATTCCTGTGTTGATTACTAGTGCAATGTGGTCTGACTGAAACTGACAGTATTGCAAGAAAGTTTTATCTGCTTAACTTTTTAAATACTAAATACTGTACATACATTACTTTTTCTATTACAGTGGCAAGAAAAAGAAAGTGAACTAGCTAGAATTAACTGGATTTCTACTAAGAAAATGTGGTCTGATTGTAATTTAAGTCATAATTATGGACAGACACAATTAATCTAAATTTTTAGCATATAAACAGTTTGTGTTTGATTGCATTTGCCAATAATTGTAAAGTGCTTTGATGTGTTATCATTATTTAATATCCATTTTAAGCTTCAATCTTAAACAGACCTAAAACAAAGGTTTCAAAGTAAAACCCAAACTTGTACATTCAAGCTTTAAATCAGAACCCAAATCCTAGAGTGCTAACTTACAATTCAAACCTCAAGCTTAATCCAAAAACCCAAATTTAAAATACAAAATTCAGCATCCAACCAAATCCCAAGCTTTCAGGTGAAAACTAAGTTTCAAACTAAATCCCAAACTCAATTTAAAATTTTAACTTATAAACCCAAACATTTTTCAACAAAACCTTAAAGCTTCAACCTAAATCTCAATCATCAAGCTTCAATATAAAAGTTTCATCCAGTCAAGCTTCAAAACCCCAAACTTCAAGCTCAAACCTCAGCTTCAAGTTCAAAAACTAGAAACAAATGCTTCAACCTAAAACACAAATTACACAGAGTTCAACTTAAAATCCAAATATTAAGTTTAGTCAAACTGAAACTCAAACTTCAAGTTTTAACCCATTTTAATCACAAAATTTAATCTAAAACTTCAATCAAAAACTCAAACTACTTCAATCTTGCTGTGCAAAAATAATATGTACTATATAATATGTTGGTACTGGTTGTGTTCAGTAACTAGGTACTAACTTAACCACTTGCTACATATACCCTGGTTCACAGACATCAGGGTAGCTCAGTAGCTCTTTTAACACATTAAGATCAAACTAGAAGTGGAATCTACCGCAGAGGGATGCACAAGGATCTCATGGAGTGGGATACCAGAGAACATCCTGAAAACAAAAAGCAGTGTTGGTCTTTATGAAGAATAACAACCTCTGAAGGCTTTCCCTCTTGATGGAAAATCTTATGGAACAACCAAAACTAGGTTTTGCCCTAAACAAAGGCATTCAAGTGTGGCCCACTACTTAACGATGCCAAAGTCCATTAGGGTCATGATGCCCAGAGTTTAACGTATGCCAAAGGTGGTACCATAAGAGGTCATGATTCAGTCACCCTGTGCAACTGTATACCGAAGGTGGCTTTGCTAACGCTTTTATCGCCAGAACTGTATCATTCCAGCAGCTCCCTGTGCAAACAACTAGCAAACTGCCTTTGAGAACAGCCTTTTATTCCCACAAATGAAATGAGCTACCAAAATAAGACATTTTTATGACACTGGATAATCTATTTTGATGTTTTTTATAGAAAATTTTCAGATGTTTTAAATGCTCAGTGCTCAATATGAGGATAATTGCATAGTATAAAAGTATGAGGCATGTGAATTGAAGTCAATCCTGTAACTGGACATTCTGAACACTTCTTGCTGACTTTTTAAACAGAAATATTGATAAACTGACTTCATGCAAAGAAAAGTAGCAGAAACGACTTCAATCAGCACACACTGATAAGCACTGCTCTACATGCAAATGTGAAAGAGTGGACTTCTGAGGAAACTGGACTTGGAAATGGTCAGCGCCAGTACAGTATTTACCTAATGCAAATGTGTACAGTAGTAGAGCAGACATGAAGATACATGGAGATACAGCACTCCAGTGAGCAATAAGGTCATGTGCTGGAAGTAAACACTGGAGAACTCGAAACCATGAAAAGCTTCATTTTAGATTCCATAGGTTTAATGTGTAACTATAGTAACTTGTGAATAATATTATACTTAATAACATACTTTTTCATAACAACAGTGTTCAAAACTACACACAGAGCTCAGAAACATACATAGCATTCATAACCATACGCAGCATTCATAACCATGCACAGAGTTCAGAAACATACACCACATTCATAACCATACACAGCATTCATAACCATGCACAGAGTTCAGAAACATACAGAGCATTCATAACAATACGCAGCATTCATAACCATGCACAGAGTTCAGAAACACACACCAAAGTCATAACCATAAACAGCATTCATAACCATGAACAGAGTTCAGAAACATACACAGCATTCATAACCATACACAGCATTCATAACCATGAACAGAGTTCAGAAACATACAGAGCATTCATAACCATACACAGCATTTATAACCATACACAGAGTTCAGAAACATACACAGCATTCATAACCATACGCAGCATTCATAACCATGAACAGAGTTCAGAAACATACACTACATTCATAACCATACACAGCATTCATAGCCATGCACAGAGTTCAGAAACATACACCACATTCATAATCATACACAGCATTCATAACCATGCACAGAGTTCCGAAACACACCACAGTCATAACCATACTCAGCATTCATAACCATGCACAGAGTTCAGAAACATACACCACAGTCATAACCATACACAGCATTCATAGCCATGCATAGAGTTCAGAAACATACACAGCATTCATAACCATACACAGCATTCATAACCATGTACAGAGTTCAGAAACATACACTACATTCATAACCATACACAGCATTCATAACCATACACAGAGTTCAGAAACATACACAGCATTCATAACCATACACAGCATTCATAACCATACACAGAGTTCAGAAACATACACCACAGTCATAACCATACACAGCATTCATAACCATGCACAGCATACACCACACCATACATACAGAGCATTCAGAAACATACACCACAGTCATAACCATACACAGCATTCATAACCATGCACAGAGTTCAGAAACATACACCACATTCATAACCATACACAGCATTCATAACCATACACAGAGTTCAGAAACATACACCACAGTCATAACCATACACAGCATTCATAGCCATGCACAGAGTTCAGAAACATACACCACATTCATAACCATACACAGCATTCATAACCATACACAGTCTTCATAATCATGCAAATAGCTCAAAAACATACAGAGCATTCATAACCATGCACAGCATTCATAACCATACACAACATTCATAACCATACCCAACATTCATAACCATGCACAGTATTCATAATCATACCCAACATTCCTAACCATATACAACATTAATAACCATATCCAACATTAACAACCATATACAACATTAATAACCATACCCAACATTCATAACCACGCACAACATCCATAACCATACCCATCTTTGTAAACATACGTCAGTGTTCAGTCCTGGACCTGGTGATATACAAGGCTGCAGAGTTAAGCTCCAATCCTAATCTAACACAACTGATCCAGGTAATTAAGACCTTCAGGGCCTTCTCATTCTTTGAGCCAGGTGGGTTTGACCTGAACTGTCCAGCATGGTAGATTCCCAGCACCAGGATTGGGCACCCCTGGTATTCATAATGTTTTAGAGTAGATGTAGTTTAACCATCACTAGTAAAAGGTAAGAGGTGTGTGTATCGCAGTGTGTGGATGAATCAACTGAACACACACACACAGTATTAGTGCAAAAATGGAAATATTGTACAAACTAACCCGTAAAACATGACTTTCCATTCTGGGAATGTTGTGATGTCCTGCTGTGTCCAGGCTGTGGATGCATATGAGCAGAGCAGAAAGCACAGAGCTCCCTGGGAGAAAGCTGAACCTGAATAAGAAAGTGTAGATAGTTGGTGCTGTTAGTTTAAAGCTGTATACAGGTGTGTATGGGGCTGTGTTGTGCTGGACTGTGTGTTAAATCTGCAGGGAAAGATTTGTGTATGGTTATGAACACGGTATAGTTATGAGCACTATGTATGGTTATGAACACTGTGGTTATAAACACTATGGATATGAATGCTGTGTATGCTTATGAACACTGTGTATGGTAATTAACAATGTGTATGGTCAGGAACAATGTGTATACAGTGTAATGTGATGTATGTATGGTTATGAACACAGTGTATTGTTATGAACCACGGTGTATGGTTATGAATGCTGTGATTGTGAACAATATAGTTATGAATGCTGTGTATGGTTATGAACACTTTATGGTTATGAACACTGTGATAGTGAAGACTATAGTTATGAATACTGTGTATGTTTATGAACATCACACAATTATAACCACTGTGTATGCTTATGAACGCTGTGTATGGTTATGAACACAGTGTATTGTTATGAACACTATGGTTATGAACATCACACAATTATAACCACTGTGTATGCTTATGAACACTGTGTATGGTTATGAACACAGTGTATTGTTATGAACACTATGGTTATGAACATCACACAATTATAACCGCTGTGTATGCTTATGAACACTGTGTATTGTTATGAACACAGTGTATTGTTATGAACACTATGGTTATGAACATCACACAATTATAACCGCTGTGTATGCTTATGAACGCTGTGTATGGTGATGAACACTAATTGTGAACACTATAGTTATGAATGCTGTGTATGGTTACAAACACTATGATACGGAATACTGTTGTTATAAATACTGTATATGGTTATAAATGCTATGTATGGTTATGAACATTGCAATAGTGAATGCTATAGTTATGAACCCTGTGTATGTTTATGAACTCTGTGATAGTGAATACTATAGTTATAAATGCTGTGTATAGTTATGAACACTGTATGTTTATGAACTCTGTGATAGTGAATACTATAGTTATAAATGCTGTGTATAGTTATGAACACTGTGTATGTTTATGAACACTGTGATAGTGAATACTATAGTGATGAATGCTGTGTATGGTTATGAATACTGTGTATGGTTATGAACACTGTGATAGTGAATACTGTGGTTATGAATGCTGTGTATGGTTATAAACACTGTGTGGTTATGAACACTATGTATGGTTATGAACACTGTGTATGGTTATGAACACTGTGATAGTGAATACTATAGTGATGAATGCTGTGTTTGGTCATGAATGCTGTGTATGTTTATGAACTCTGTGATAGTGAATACTATAGTGATGAATGCTGTGTATGGTTATGAATGCTGTGTATGTTTATGAACACTGTGTATGTTTATGAACTCTGTGATAGTGAATACTATAGTGATGAATGCTGTGTATGGTTATGAACACTGTGTATGTTTATGAACACTGTGATAGTGAATACTATAGTGATGAATGCTGTGTATGGTTATGAACACTGTGTATGTTTATGAACACTGTGATAGTGAATACTATAGTTATAAATGCTGTGTATGGTTATGAACACTGTGTATGTTTATGAACTCTGTGATAGTGAATACTATAGTTATAAATGCTGTGTATGGTTATGAACACTGTGTATGTTTATGAACACTGTATGTTTATGACCTCTGTGATAGTGAATACTATAGTTATAAATGCTGTGTATGGTTATGAACACTGGGTATATTTATGACCTCTGTGATAGTGAATACTATATGTATAAATGCTGTGTATGTTTATGAACTCTTTCATAGTGAATACTATAGTTATAAATGCTGTGTATAGTTATGAACACTGTGTATGTTTATGAACTCTGTGATAGTGAATACTATAGTTATAAATGCTGTGTATGGTTATAAACACTGTATGTTTATGACCTCTGTGATAGTGAATACTATAGTTATAAATGCCGTGTATGGTTATGAACACTGTGTATGTTTATGAACTCTGTGATAGTGAATACTATAGTTATAAATGCCATGTATGATTATGAACACTGTGTATGTTTATGAACACTGTATGTTTATGACCTCTGTGATAGTGAATACTATAGTTATAAATGCCGTGTATGGTTATGAACACTGTGTATGTTTATGAACACTGTGATAGTGAATACTATAGTTATAAATGCCGTGTATGGTTATGAACACTGTGTATGTTTATGAACTCTGTGATAGTGAATACTATAGTTATAAATGCCATGTATGATTATGAACACTGTGTATGTTTATGAACTCTGTGATAGTGAATACTATAGTTATAATTGCCGTGTATGGTTATGAACACTGTGTATGTTTATGAACTCTGTGATAGTGAATACTATAGTTATAAATGCCGTGTATGGTTATGAACACTGTGTATGTTTATGAACTCTGTGATAGTGAATACTATAGTTATAAATGCCGTGTATGGTTATGAACACTGTGTATGTTTATGAACACTGTATGTTTATGACCTCTGTGATAGTGAATACTGTAGTTATAAATGCTGTGTATGGTTATGAACACTGGGTATATTTATGACCTCTGTGATAGTGAATACTATATGTATAAATGCTGTGTATGTTTATGAACACTGTGTATGTTTATGAACACTGTATGTTTATGACCTCTGTGATAGTGAATACTATAGTTATAAATGCCGTGTATGGTTATGAACACTGTGTATGTTTATGAACTCTGTGATAGTGAATACTATAGTTATAAATGCCGTGTATGATTATGAACACTGTGTATGTTTATGAACACTGTATGTTTATGACCTCTGTGATAGTGAATACTATAGTTATAAATGCCGTGTATGGTTATGAACACTGTGTATGTTTATGAACACTGTGATAGTGAATACTATAGTTATAAATGCCGTGTATGGTTATGAACACTGTGTATGTTTATGAACTCTGTGATAGTGAATACTATAGTTATAAATGCTGTGAATGGTTATGAACACTGTGTATGTTTATGAACTCTGTGATAGTGAATACTATAGTTATAAATGCCGTGTATGGTTATGAACACTGTGTATGTTTATGAACTCTGTGATAGTGAATACTATAGTTATAAACGCTGTGTATGGTTATAGATTCTGTGTATGGTTATGAACACTGTGGTTGTGAACACTAAAGTTATGAACAACAGGTATGGTTATTAACTCTGTGTATGGTTGTGAATGCTGTGTATAGTTATGAATACAGTGCACGGTAATAAACTATGTGTATGGCTATGCTGCACAATATCCTTTCGTTCATCCCTCCATTCGCTCTTTAAAATATAATGTTCATTGGAAACTTTTGGCCAGTAGCTCAAATACAAGATGGAAATAAAAGCTATCATAAAACAGTGTAGAAACGACTTCAGTCAGCACACACTGATAAGCACTACACTACATGCAAATGTGAAAGAGTGGACTTCTGAAGAAACTGGACTTAGCAATGGTCAGCGCCATTACAGTATTTACCTAACGCAAATGTGTACAGTAGTAGAGCAGGCATGAAGATACATGAAGATACAGCACTCCAGTGAGCTATAAGGTCATGTGCTGAAAGTAAACACTGGAGAACATGAAAATGAAAACCATACATACTACCGAATATAGTTGTTGCAGGAGCATAGAGGACGAAATCAGACTCAGAATTAAGTGAAACGTAAGGCCAAAAAAGAGAAACATGAAAACAGCCATTCAAACAGCATTCATAACCATACACTGTGTTCATAACCATACACGGCACTCGCAACCATACACAACGTTCCCAACCATGCACGTTGTTCATAACCAAGCACAGAGCTCATAATTAAACACAGAGCTCTTAACCATGCACAGCATTCATAACCATACACAGTCTTCATAACCATACACAGCATTCGCAACCATACACAACATTCATAATCATGGATGTCGTCATAACAACACACAGCATTCATAACCATACACAGTGTTCATAACCATACACAGAGCTCATTAAGATAGAGAGAGGAGAGAGTACTTGCGCACATGTGGATACTACTGTATATACACACGTGTGCTGGGTAGACATATAAACTATATATTATCTACAGAGTATTACAGAATGATCAACATCTGCACAGCTGTGGAAACGTGCTACAGCTCCGTAGAAAGAGCTATTAGCCTTCCCTGGAAATGCAAATTATGCACCAAATACAAGTATTATTCGTACGTCAGTAATTATTATATATTTATGTATTTAAAATGAAATGTTTGGACATTTGTAGCAGAATATTCACTGTAAATACTTCATATTTAAGCTGTTTATGTAAATTCTATATATAAACAGCATGTACGAGATACCTACAGGTGAGCACCACATATTTACCTATTAAATACTTATTAATTAACTGTTCAATAAAGCAAAAGGCTCCACCCATGCCCTGAGGTGAAACATTAAACCTGCATCAATGATCAGTCATATAAACCTTACAAATGTTATATGGCACATATAAAACAGTAACAAATAATTAATATTTTATATTTTATTACGCATACATAGGGCCATTTCTGTTGGTCCATTCTTCATGGAATTCACACACGGTGTAAAGAGCAGCTCATGTGATCAAATGAGGCATAAAAGTAAAAAATCAACAAAAACAGATATAACCCTTAATACAATTTTTGTATAGTTTGATTGAGTCAGTATAGTTATAATATAGCATTGAAACATCAGGTAGCCTGATTGGACTCATGCCTGAACATTTTGTCCATCCTTTCAGTTTACATCATCAGCACCAACTTCTAAGCCGCGGGGACAATAGCGTAAATGTATCACGTGAGACTTTTAGTATTTAGATGCTCCTACTATAGAAGCAAAGTACTAATTCCTACCTGGGTGTTGATGTATTACTACCATTACAGAAGGCTGAAGTTAGCTTCCAGTTCACCAGTTTTTTACGTCAATATTTTTTTATATCTTTAATTAAGATTTTAGAAATTTACAATGAAGATACCAGCATATTTTACAAGATGGCTGGCTGCAAAGGAAAAAAAGATGAAGATGGCTTGCAAAAAATACAATAAAATAAATATATATATATATAAATAATAATAATAAAATAATAATAATAATAATAATAATAATAATAATAAAAATAATAATAATAATAATAATAATAATATTGTTGTTTTGTTGTTGTTGTTGTTGTTGTTGTTGTTATATTAGTATTATTAGTAGTATTATTAAAAAAACTATTACAAAAAAACGTAATATGAGCATTGGTGGTGAAGGTGTTTGAATTATATTACTTTACATTGAGACTTTCATTCAATATTGCATTTATTAGGACCTCGTCTGTCCACTCACTGTCCACTCTCTTAGACACTCCTACCTTGCTGCTCCACCTTGTAGATGGACAGTCAGAGACGATAGCTCATCTGCTGCTACACAGTGCAGTGCTGGCCATCCTCTAGTCCTTCATCAGTGGACACAGGACGCTGCCCACAGGACGCTGCCCACAGGACGCTGCCCACAGGACGCTGCCCACAGGACACTCTTGGCTGGATAGTTCTGGTTAGTATACAAATCTCAGTCCAGCAGTGACACTGAGATGTCCAGCAGCACTGCTGTGTCTGATCCACTCACACCAGCACCACACACACTAACACACCACCACCACGTCAGTGTCACTGCAGTGCTGAGAATGATCCACCACCCACATCATACCTGCTCTGTGGTGGTCCTGTGGGGGTCCTGACCATTGAAGAACAAAGTAATACAGTATATAGAATCATTTTGTGTATAATAGTGATTTCATATAGTGGAAAACATCCCTCTACGAAACACCTTTGCCCTGCCTGGCACAGTTACAAAAGCTCCCAAATTCCATAGAAGCATCCTCACTGTCTTCGGAAAGAGGTGGCATACTAACAGGGCTAGCTTTATCAATGAAATCAGCGATACTTGTGAAAATCACAGTGTTGAAATTGTCAAATTTGACCTGAATAATAAACACTGTGTAAAGAACAATGATGTGCCTTATAGGGACTCCTAACACCTTACACACCTTATAAGGACGAGAAGATAAGATAAGGCTAGGGAGGAGAAATTCATCCCTCCCATAGAACCATGTATAAAAGGAGTTCTGCTCGAGGTACTGAGGTCGTTCATGTGAACCACACAGAACTTGACGTGAGCTACATAAGACCTTGGAGGAGGAGACCGTGTGGAATCATCTCTCAGTGAGCATCCGCAACAACACCACCTCGTTTACTGGGAGCCGTTTTAAAGACGTAGTAAAGCTGGAGGAGTGAAATGACCTGACTTATAGAGCTACTTTAGGAGGAGTATAGTGACCTTTCATCTTTTTGCATTGCCAGTAAACTTTCATGGTTTATCTTTAAAATACTGGGAAACTACATGTTCATTCAGCACTACAGAGAAAAGCACTGCTTCACATGGTTCGGTGTGCATCTCTCCTACAGGTTCAAACATCCTCACTTCCACAAGCAGCCCACAAACACCACCTCCTGTGGAACTCGCCAGGTAAGCTTACTCCATTTATAGTTTCAGGTGTTGCGGCAGAAACATCTGGACAGTCTTATTCAAGTTAGGTATGGATTCAAGTTGGAGCTGATTCCCTTTCATTTGGTTCAGTTAGTTTCTGGGAAAGCTGTTCATGGGAAACTTCATCGTGAAGTACTTTGGATAATGATATCTACAGTGAGGAAGATAAGTATTTGAACACCTGCCAATCAGCAAAAATTCTGGCCCTCAAAGACCTGTTAGTCCGCCTCTAAAAGCTCCACCTCCACTCCACTTATTATTCTAAATTAGAAGCACCTGTTGTAGGTCGTTTGCTGCATAAAGACACCTGTCCACCCCACACCATCAGTAAGACTCCAACTACTAACATGGCTAAGACCAAAGAGCTGTCCAAAGACACCAGAGATAAAATTGTTGACCTCCACAAGGCTGGAAAGGGCTATGGGGCAATTGCCAAGCAGCTTGGTGAGAAAAGATCAACTGTTGGAGCAATTATTAGAAAATGGAAGAAGCTAAACATGACTGTCCATCTCACTCGGACTGGGGCTCCACGCAAGATCTCACCTCGTGGCGCATCAGTGATCCTAAGAAAGGTGAGGAATCAGCCCAGAACTACCCGGGAGGAGCTGGTCAATGACCTGAAGAGAGCTGGCACCACTGTTTCCAAGGTTACTGTGGATAATACACTAAGACCTCATAGTTTAAAGTCATGCATGGCACGGAAGGTTCCCCTGCTTAAACCAGCACACGTCCAGGCCCGTCTTAAGTTTGCCCATGACCATTTGGATGATCCAGAGGACTCATGGGAGAAAGCTCTGTGGTCAGATGGTCTTAATTCCACTCGCCGTGTTTGGAGGACAAAGAATGATGAGTACCGTTCCAAAAACACCATCCCTACTGTGAAGCATGGGGGTGGAGGCACCATGCTGTGGGGGTGTTTTTCTGCACAGGGGACAGGATGACTGCACTGTATTAAGGAGAGGATGACCGGGGCCATGTATTGCGAGATTTTGGGGAACAACCTCCTTCCCTCAGTTAGAGTGTTGAAGATGGGTCGTGGCTGGGTCTTCCAACATGACAATGACCCAAAGCACACAGCCAGGATAACCAAGGGGTGGCTCCGTAAGAAGCATATCAAGGTTCTGGAGTGGCCTAGCCAGCCTCCAGACCTAAACCCTATAGAAGATCTTTGGAGGGAGCTCAAACTCTGTTTTTCTCAGCGACAGCCCAGAAACCTGGCTGATCTGGAGAAGATCTGTGTGGAGGAATGGGCCAAAATCCCTGCTGCAGTGTGTGCAGACCTGGTGAAAAACTACAGGACCTCTGTAATTGCAAACAAAGGCTACTGTACCAAATATTAACACTGATTTTCACAGGTGTTCAAATACTTATCTGCAGCAGTAACACACAAATAAATTATTAAAAAATCATACATTGTGATTTCGAGATGTCTCTCACAGTGGACATGCACCTAAGATGAAAATTTCAGACCCCTCCATGATTTCTAAGTGGGAGAACTTGCAAAGTTACAGGGTGTTTACATACGTATTTTCCTCACTGTATGTACAGTATTTGCATGCAACTCTGTTCCCAAAAGCTTGCATGTAGTCTCCGTCCAATGAGAAACATGTATTTTTTTTTTGCATCAGTTAAATATGGCAGCTGCTGTTTACACTGTGTGAAAAGTTCATGATGAATTGACCAACAGGAATGTCCCAAACCTGGTGGTGCGTGGTTCGTTCAGAGGGAAATTCAAGAAATTTGGCTTACGTTAGAATTAAAGTAGGTTTTTGCCCTCTCCTGTAAAGTTGCCATTTTGGTGACACTTGTTTTCCTTTGGACAGCGACGTTATGCCTATGTATCTAGTAGTCCACCATGGAAAGTAAAGTTCATTAGGTCTTCTAGTTCCTGGGATTATCTCTGTCTGTGTTTTTCAATGCTAATATTAAGTTTTTACTGTTTGATTATTATTGTTTTAAATTACTCTAGGCTTTGAGATGAAGAGTGGAGTGCTTCTCGGCTGTCTCTTGGTGTGTCTGGCTGTGGTCAGTGCCACCTCTCTCAGAGTGCTGAATAATATGAAGGACTTGAAAGAGCTCACCAAGTTTGGCAAAGGATTCCCACGCCATGGTCTCATGCTTCTGCACTGGTTTGCCAACAATATTCAAATCGACAAAAACAACGTTCTCAGTGTACCCAAAATCAACGTGGCACAAGGGGATTATGGCTTCAAAGTATTTCTCAACAACGAGAGGGTCTTTCCTGCGTTAAATAACATGGACAGTGTGTATTACAAGGTGGGCAAAATCAATTATAAGTCTCATGCTTCTCAGCTACCTCCTTATGTTACACAGGACTTCTATAACTCTGACAAAAACGATCCCAACCGTAACATGGACAGACTTGTAGTTCGAGTTAAAAAGACCAGTCCACAGACGGTAGAAGAAATCTACGCTACCGTACATTATGACCCACAGGAAACCTTCAAGGTCAGCCTATCACTTCTGAGGCAAATCCAGGCCCTTGGTACGTGTAACAGTCCTACAAATGATCCCATAGGTAATCTCTTTACTAGTCCTACATCAGCCAATCAGTGTGAGATGGTACAGTTTGAACGAAGAGTTGAGGATTTAGAGAACAGATTTCAGTACCCTCAAGGTTTAGCCCAGTTTTTGATTCTGGCCGGCTATGAGACGGACAACTCACCAAGTATGTGCTCGACCAGCAACCAACATTCAAAGCGGTCACTCGACACCGTTAAATGTGAACCATCCCAAAAATTAAAACTAGAGGTCAAGTCTACCTCGAATGGATATGCCAAGATTTCATGGGGAGGAATACCAGAGAACATCCTACGCCGATACGCCAATATAGGGCTTTATAAAGACGACCAGTCGCTGAAGGTTGTACCCCTGGACGGAAAGCCGTATGGGTTCTATGAGACGAGCACAGCGCTAAACCAAGGCCTTCAAATAAAACTTACTCACAACACTGAAACTATCTGGGTAGGCCAGGTGTTTAATGAGGCCAACGGGGTTCCCCCTACCAATGTTAGAGGTTATGACGCCCGTCTGCAGCTTTACACCAAAGATGGCTACGCATGTGCTCGCCTCTTCATTAAGAAGTCATTCGTTACCTGGAAAACCGACTTTGCGAATGCTTGGGTGGGATTCTACCGAAGCACACAAGATGATAATGGAACGTATATGACTCAAGTTTACCAATATGCTGTCAAGTTTGAGAAGAACCCTGACCAAGAGTTCTCTACAGATTACGACATCTATGAATATAAGTCTGGTCACTCCATTGCTCCTGGACTACAGCTTCGATTCTTCCTGGACAACGGCCATGCAGATTTAAGAGCACGCACTATACCCTGGGAGGGTGTCAACAACCCCAGTGCCAGCACTCAAGACGAGGGAAAAAAATAAATATTTGAATATTTATATTGAATGTTTCTGAAGTTTTAAAGGGGTCATTTTTCATTTGGGACCATCAGGACAGATGAGAGCGTGGTCAGTGGCGGTCAATTTGTAATTTGTAATAAATGTTACATCTTGATGTCTGTAACATGTTCCGAAAATTTTAAAAAGGCAGGAGACTGGGAAATAAAAATATCATCAGCAAAAACTTCAGCAGTTTAAGAATCATGTTTCAACCGATGGTTAAAGGAGTTCAGGTTCTTCAGTCTCTATGGTGAACCATATCATCGCTGTCCAATGAAAACCATGTATCTCCATTTTGGTCAGTTTTTATTTTTTTGCCAACATTTGATCACATGAGCTACGGTTTATACAGGGTAAACATTTTATGAAGAATGGACCACCAGAAATATCCAAAACATGCTTGGAAAAACATCCGGTTCCATTGACTTACATTCATGCGCTCAATGCCGGCACAGTGACGAGCAGGAGGTAGAACACCTGGAGGGCTGGTGCAGAAAGAACGACTTCCGCATCAACGTAAAGACGACGAAGGAGATGATTGTGGACTTCAGAAGGGGCAGACATGCCCACCTCCCCCTGCATGTCGGAGGGTCTGCGGTGGAAGTGGTCTCCAACTACAGTTACCTGGGTGTTCACCTGAGCAACAACCTCACCTGGAGCAACAACACTTCCAGCCTGGTCAGGAAGGCACATCAGCGGCTCTACTTCCTCAGGCGGTTGAGGCGAGCTGGGCTCGGGAGCTCGGTCCTCACCTCCTTCTACAGATGTGTGGTGAAGAGCGTCCTATGCTCCAGCATCAACGTGTGGCACGGAAGCTGCTCTGCTGCAGACAGGAAAGCTCTGCAGAGGGTGGTGAAGGCTGCACAGAGGTCTGTCGGAGTCAGCCTCCCCACCACCACCGACATCTACACCTCCAGATGCAGGAAGAGGGCCACCTGCATCATGAAGGACCCCACTCACCCAGCACACTCAGTTTTTGTCTCCTTGAATATTTGAATTCTCTCTGAAACCATGGAAACGTTAGATCATTCCTACAACCGGACATTCTCGGTTAGTCCTACCTAATAATCATCCATTCATCTGCTGAGTCGTTTATCCTTCTGGGTAGTGAGGGGTGCTGGAGCCTATCCCAGGCCACCAGTCCATCACAGAGCTACATAAGAAACTTAAAAATGCAAAATGATTGTGTTTCTTTTCTTTCCAACTTCTTCATACAATGAAGACATTAACAAAAAACAAAACGAATGTTACTACTGTGGGAATAAGCAGAGCAGGAGAGAAGAACCCTCTCTGAAACTATGCTAGCATTAGCAACACTCTGGTCATTGTCATACTGTATATGTATATGGCCTGTATACACTCATCAACTAAAGAATGGCTGCACCCAGAAGGAGGTGTGGGAGTGCGGTGGTGTTGGGAAGGAAGATAAAGGTGACCAGGATCAATAACTGATGATAAATTTAGACTGATATGATCAATATTTATTGAGCTACACATACAGAAGTCTGTCTCTCAGTATGGTGTTGGGCCGCCGTGTTTGCTAACCCAACACACCAGACGTCTCGGTATGGAGCTGTAGAGGTTCCTGATGGTGTCCTGTGATAATCCATCCCATGCAGCTTGAATATCCTCACACAGACGGTGCTGGCACTAACAGGATGACTTGCTGGATGTCCACAATCCTGGCAGTTGGGCAAGTCAGGCACTGCGATAAGGTCCGTCCTTGTTTACATTACATGTGCAACTGAGCATGAAATCGTTTGCATGTCTCTAAATGTCAAACCTACCCACCAAATGTCGTTCCTGTTGGTTAATCCTTGTGGGTGTAGCTATTCTTTGATGATGAGTGTCTTAAAGTATGTGAGTACCTCACCATCACCATGAGCATTAACATGGCTTGCCCCTCTCTTTTGGGAAGGCTTCCCCCGTAACATTTTGAAGTGTGTCTATGGGAAATTGTGTCTATTTAGTCAAAATAGCATTTGTGAGGGCACACACTGATGTTAATTGAAAAGGTCAGGCTCACAATCAACATTCTAGTTCATTCCAAAGGTGTTCAATGGGGTTCAGGTCAAGCAAATTTGTCAATCCATGTCTTTATGGAGCTGGCTTTGTGCACGGGGGTGCATCCTGAACCACATTTGTTCTTATTGGTTTTAAAAGAAGGTCTTTCTATCCTTCCTTGTTGGGAAGCTCTTTCTCAGTAGTTCTTGGCTCCTGCCAAGTCTTGTTCAATCAACGTTCCTAGCCTTACCAGCACACCAGCAGTGCTGACTATGCCCCTCGAAAGACTGGCAAAACATGGGTTACAATATCTCACTTTGTACCCAAGGGCTTTAATAGTCCCTCAGTATGTTTAACTGGTTTCCCAATTTGCCCATGACTTCAGCAATGGCAATGTTCCTCTGGCTGGTCACAGAGCACGTCTGCATCTGTTTAATCCTCCTCATCCTCAGAGCCAATATATAGTTGACTGAGAGTTTCTATAACGTGGTCCATGGACAGTCCTGCAGTGAAGTCCTGCAGTGTCAGACTGGAAGTCAGTGGCGATTTGAGAGTGTGGATTGTAAAGATGGCCCCAATGAAATAAATGGCAGAATCAATCATTACAATTAATAGCCAGTGTCTCTGTTTGGGGGTGCTATGTAACCTGTCTCAGAATAAAAAGAGGCACACATAACCTAAGGAGGGTTTCCCTTCACCTTCTAGCCAAACAAGCTCAAAGAAACACACAGTTGAACAATGATGTACCATCTTTTTAAAAATGAACAATGAATCACAAATGTATTACAAAAGGAAAGGAAAATACAGATACAGCCAGCAAACCAGCCCAATACAGATAGTAAAGGCTGGTCCAGCCAATAATAAGAGTCTTTTGTTCTGCAGTTTTCCCTAGTGATAAGATCAGCCTTACCAGCAACAGTCTTAGGTTTTAAGTGTTGGTCTTAGTGAGATGAGTTTAAGAGAGGCTGTGGTTTGGTCCTGTTTGGGAAGGCACTGTATTTGTCCTAGATGTATCTCATTGACAAGGCTCCTTGTCTGCACGAGCAAACAGGCAGCACATTTGTTTTTAGCATAGCATAGCACAACACAGCATAGCACAGCATAGCATAGCACAGCATAGCACAGCACAGCACAGCACAACACAGCATAGCACAGCATAGCATAGCATAGCATAGCACAACACAGCATAGCACAGCATAGCATAGCATAGCACAGCATAGCACAGCATAGCACAGCACAGCACAGCACAGCACAGCATAGCACAGCACAGCATAGCATAGCATAGCACAAAACAGCATAGCACAGCATAGCATAGCACAGCATAGCATAGCATAGCATAGCACAACACAGCATAGCACAGCATAGCATAGCACAGCACAGCACAGCACAGCATAACACAGCACAACACAGCACAGCACAGCACAGCATTGCACAGCATAGCACAGCACAGCACAGCACAGCACAGCACAGCACAGCATAGCACAGCACAGCACAGCATAACACAGCATAGCACAGCACAGCACAGCACAGCATAACACAGCATAGCACAGCACAGCACAGCACAACACAGCACAGCACAGCACAGCACAGCACAGCACAACACAGCACAGCATAGCACAGCATAACACAGCATAGCACAGCACAGCATAGCCTAGCACAGCACAGCACAGCACAGCACAGCATAGCATAGCATAGCATAGCACAGCACAGCACAGCATAACACAGCATAGCACAGCACAGCATAGCACAGCACAGCATAACAAAGCATAGCACAGCACAGCACAGCATAACACAGCACAGCACAGCATAACACAGCATAGCATAGCACAGCACAGTACAGCATAACACAGCATAGCATAGCACAGCACAGCACAACACAGCATAGAACAGCACAGCATAGCATAGCATAGCACAGCACAGCACAGCACAGCATAGCATAGCATAACAGCATAGCACAGCACGGCACAGCACAGCATAGCACAGCACAGCATAACACAGCACAGCACAGCATAACACAGCATAGCATAGCACAGCACAGTACAGCATAACACAGCATAGCATAGCACAGCACAGCACAGCACAGCACAGCACAACACAGCATAGAACAGCACAGCATAGCATAGCACAGCACAGCACAGCACAGCATAGCATAACATAGCATAGCACAGCACGGCACGGCACGGCACAGCACAGCACAGCACAGCACAGCACAGCACAGCATAGCATAACACAGCATAGCACAGCATAACACAGCACAGCATAACACAGCATAACACAGCATAGCACAGCACAGCACAGCACAGCACAGCACAGCACAGCATAGCATAACACAGCATAGCACAGCATAACACAGCACAGCATAACACAGCATAACACAGCATAGCACAGCACAGCACAGCATAGCATGTTAGCGCATTAGCTTGAACAATATAAAACCAAAACACAAACGACAACAACAACAACAGTCCATCAAAACCAGCTTTTACTAATCTACTTACATTTAAGCATAAAATCATTCAACTTCCCCAGTAGAGAAGGTTAAAGTTATCCAAAGACCCAGCCACGAGTTCCAAACAGCTCTTCATCTTCCACCCAGGAAGTGTACCCCACTTCCTTTCCATGAGTAGAGAAGGTGGGAAGGTTATGCTGGTGACCCCTAGAGACGTTCAAAAGAATTGCACAAGAGTTTACTATTTAGTACATGGGACCATGTCTGGTATAATCTCTTGATGGAAAATCTGTTGGAACAACTGAAACTAGCTCCGCCCTTAATCCCGGCCTTCAAGTGAAGCTTACTATTGATGACAAAGTTATCTGGGTGCACCCAGAATTTAACAATGCCAACAGGGAGCTGCCTACTAATATTACAGCATAGCATAGCATAGCATAGCACAGCATAGCATAGCACAGCACAACAAAGCATAGCACACCACAGCAGAACACAGCACAGCATAGCACAGCACAACACAGCATAGCACAGCACAGCACAGCAGAGCACAGCACAGCACAGCACAGCATAGCATAGCATAGCACAGCACAACACAGCATAGCACAGCACAGCACAGCACAGCAGAGCACAGCATAGCATAGCATAGCATAGCAAAGCATAGCATAGCATAGCACAGCACAGCACAGCACAGCACAACACAACACAACACAACACAACACAACACAGCATAGCATAGCATAGCATAGCATAGCACAGCATAGCATAGCACAGCACAACACAGCATAGCACAGCAAAGCACAGCACAGCACAGCACAACACAACACAACACAACACAACACAACACAACACAGCACAGCATAGCATAGCATAGCATAGCACAGCACAACACAGCATAGCATAACATAGCACAGCACCGCATAGCACAGCACAGCACAGCACAGCACAGCACAGCACAGCACAGCATAGCATAGCATAGCATATCACAGCACAACACAGCATAGCATAACATAGCGCAGCACCGCATAGCACAGCACAGCACAGCACAGCACAGCACAGCATAGCATAGCATAGCATAGCATAGCATAGCACAGCACAGCACAGCACAGCATAGCATAGCATAGCATAGCATAGCACAGCACAGCACAGCACAGCACAGCACAATATAGCAAAGCACAGCATAGCATAGCACAGCATAACATAGCAACGCACAGCAGAGCATAGCATAGCACAGCACAGCACAGCACAGCACAGCACAGCATAGCATAGCATAGCATAGCATAGCATAGCATGTTAGCGCATTAGCTTAAACAAGCTATATACCGAAGGTGACTGTATACCGAAGGTGGCTACGCTTGCGCCCGACTTTATTTAGACACCCTGTGCAAACAACTAGCAGACAGTCTTTGAGAAGTCTTGGGTGTGATTCTATTCTATTTATTCCATTTTATATATTTTTATTATGATTTATACATTAACATAACATAATATGAAGAAAGTGACAGAGTCTGCAGACGTTACAAATACACTGTATATATATATATGTATATAACTCAGAAACTCAGAACCATGTAACTTATAGGCTTTAAACGAAGACACATTTCATTTTACAGAGATCATCTCACAAAGTAACGGATATCCATTCCATGTTCTACTGTAGCTGACCTATCAATGCCGTGTTCACAAATGCTTTTCTGGCACTAACAGGATGACTCATGGAAGCATCCCTGCTCGCTGAATGTCCACAATCATGGCTGTTGGGTCAGTCAGTGCATGTCAGGGTAGGAGTAAAAGTACAGGGGTATGAAGGCTTTTCAAATGCAGTGTACATATATTTATAGAAACACACACCCTGTCTAAACCTGCTCGGGAAACTGCTCACACTGAAAGTTATTAACATAATTAGTAATATTCAGTCATTGAATGTTTATATACATGCACATACTGAAGATCTGTGTCTACACGTCGTTTATATGTCACCCTGAAGCCCTTCTGTACGAGGCGCTGCGTGCTCTTCCTGGCTGTCTTCCTGGTGTGTTTGTCAGTGTTTGTGCGGTATTCCTGTTGGGCTTCCTGTAACCGTATATTACACGTATGTATCCTATACTGGTGCCGGGTCCTTTAATACGCCAGGAAAGAGCAGCACGTGACTGCAGTTCCTGCCTGCATGAGACAGCCTTGCTTCTCTGCGACTACATCTCCTCGGGCGCATTGCAAAACACAGGACAACAGAATTCCATGGATGAGATTCCCTGAGCCCTCCGTGATTAAACTTGGGACGGTTTTCCGCGGTAACGGAGGTAAGTGTAAGCTGCCATGCGCTCTCTGAGAGGAAGCAAGCTGCTTACTGCTTATATCCAGCTCACTGTGTTGGGCTACTGGTTCTGTCTCCTCAGGATTTGGAAGTTCATTTGGGAAGGTTAATGATGGGACTGGTACTTACCGAGACTTCCCAGAAATGTGAGACATTTACCAAGAGGACACTCTCTCTGAAAGTAGCCACAGCTGGCTCGGCTAGCTCGGGGAAAGCTGTAGGGGATCAGAAAGCAGATGACTGAGTAGTAATATAAGCAATATGTGACAGACCTCTCCGAAACTGGAGTCTGTGCGAAGTTTGGGCGTCTCTGGTCCAATGGCAGGTCTTAGCTGAGTGTAAATCAGTTTAACAAACTTCCTGCACACAGGCTCATTCATGCGGGATCCACTTATTCAGGGTTCTCTGATGTTCTACGTCCAGATGTGGTTCTACATGATCTGCTCCTAGACTGGAACAAGCTGTTTCCCTTGTTTGGTGAGCTCCTCATAAGTAACCAGATGAGCTCTGCTCTGATTGGCTGGTTTACAGCGAGACACCGCCCACAGAGGGGGTTGGGAAGGAAGATAAAGGTGACCAGGATCAATAACTGATGATAAATTTAGACTGATATGATCAATATTTATTGAGCTACACATACAGAAGTCTGTCTCTCAGTATGGTGTCGGGCCGCCATGTTTGCTAACCCAACACGCCAGACGTCTCGGTATGGAGCTGTAGAGGTTCCTAATGGAGTCCTGTGATAATCCATCCCATGCAGCTTGAACATCCTCACACAGTTCCTGCAGATGGTGCGGTAGGGGTGGAGGTGGAGGGACACCAGGTCTTCTGGACGTGTGACAACAAACCGTTCATCTTGGTGCTGACCACGGTGCCTCCACACACGGATTCGTTGGGCGTCTCCACCAAGACTAAAGCGGGACTTGTCACTGAAGATGACCCAACGCTATTCGGAGTCCCTCCATGACAGTCTGGTACGACACCACTGCAGTCTTTGGTGACGGTGACGTGGTGTCAAGGACAGGCGTGGTAACGGTCTGTGTGCATGAAGTCCTGCGTGGTGCAGCCGTCTACCAATGGTGCTGCACTAACATCGCCGGCAATCATCTGAATGTCTGGTTGTTGGGTCTCAGACCTACCCACCAAGTTTCATTCCAGTCGGTTGATTGTTTCCAGGTGCAGCTACTTGTGCAACTGTTCTTCTGATAATGAGGGTATGTCACTAAATCTCCACGTCTCCTTTTCCCCTCAGGTTTTAAGATGACGAGGATATCACTCCTGTTCTGTTTCTCCTTCTCTCTGGTCCTGACCAGTGATGCTGCCATCAAGCCCCTGAAAAACATTAAGCACCTGAAGAAACATCCAAGCTTTGTCAAGGACTTCCCACGACATGGTCTCATGCTTCTGCACTGGTTCGCCAGTGTTGTCCAAATCGGTGACAACGGAGTGATCCACCTCAACTTTGATCCCGCACAGGGGAGCTATGGATCACAACCCTTCCGGACCGAGATACCTGATCAAAACGGTGAACGAAGAGCACCTTCCAGGTCTGAATCGCGTTACTACACTCTGGGTGATCTCAGTTGTGGAAGAGCTCGGATGTTGCCTTTTTACGTGACGCAGGACTTCCACAACTCAAAGGTGTCCCCGCAAGGAAACATGGACAGGCTGCTGATCAAAGTCCAGAACAACAGTCCACAAAGAGTAGACAAGGTCTACGTAACTCAGAAAGGCAAAGGAACCGGCTTTGACTCGAGCAACACCCTTGAGATCGGTCCTCAACTCCTGATCCAAATCCAAGCCCTGCGTAGAAACATTGCGTGTCATGGAGACGATCCCAGACTGGACTTCAGTCCATGTGAATTCCTACATCATCAACAGAAAGCTGCGAGAGTGGAGATGATGTATCCCAAGACACCGGGTCTTCCGTGGTTCCTGAGTCTGGCTGGCTACAACGTCGACCAAAGGTTCAATGGACTTTCGACTCTTTTCTGCTCAGCCAACAACTCAAACGACGAGTGCTGTCCAGCTGAAGACAACGAAAGACAGTGTCCTGTGCACTACAGGATAAAACTAGAGGTCACATCCACACCCAGAGGGTATGCAAGGATCACATGGAGTGGAATCCCAGAGAGCATCGCCAGAACAGAGGTCAACATCGGTCTCTATCGAGCGTCCACCGGAGAGGAACCTTTGAAGGAGTATCCACTGAACGGAAGAACGTTTGGATGCATAGACACCGTGGTTCCTTTGAACCCTGGTCTTCAGGTACATCTTCTGAGAAGTGAACAGGTCTTACGCTACCTTCTTTTCAGCTCCACACAATACACCAGCATCTGGAAAGGCCCCGAGTTTGACGACGCCAATGGGGTCCTTCCAACTCGGGTCAGAGGTTACGATATGAGTCTGCAGCTCTTTGCTAAAGACGGCTACGCATGTGCTCGGCTCTACATTAGGAGGTCCTTCGTCAACTGGAGAAACGTCTTCGACAACTCCTGGGTGGGATTCTATGCCAGGTCTTCGGATGATAGCGACAAGTACAGCAAGTACAAGTGGGTTGTGAACTTCGAGCAGACGTCGGAAGAAAGCTGCCCCCTGGATTATGACGTCTATGAGAGCGAGTCCAGTCTCGCTATTGGTCCCGGAGTGCAGGCTCGACTCATGCTGACAAACCACATCGCTAGTGAGAAAGCTCGTACTGTTCCATGGGTGTAAAATTCAAACTTCGAACAGTCACTACAGGTTCAGGACAGGTTTCTGTAGATCCCAGTGGATGTGCCTTTATCCCTGAAGTGCCTAGATTTCCTAGCGTCCTATAGTTTAACCCCACCTCGTACTATGTCTCTAGGGATTGCTGAGGTTGTGGATTTGTTCGCATGCATTGTCGTAACTGTCCTTGAGGTTAAAATATGCTTCTCCTGCTTTGTCCAAAGTTTATTTGCTTCTGTCAAGCTCATACTTGCTTTAGGGCTATATGGTACACACTGGTGGGTTTCGAACAAGCTGAACAAGCAACTCGTAAGACGATACGACCTGTCAAATTCATACTCCAAATTAAATTTCACTAGGAATTATTATACTATTGTAAGAAACAAGGGAATGCACAGTCCCTCCTCCTTTTACATCTTCACTTCTTACCAGTCTAGAGGAAAGGTTGCAGTTCACCATCAAGCCTCCTTCCTGTCCTCTTCAAGAGCGTCTCCGGCGGTGGAGAGCAGCACCCGTGTTAACTCGACTTCTACTTCCACCACTTCTTCTGTTTACCGCTGAACGTGGTTTCTTGCTGAGACCTGGTGATGTTGGCAGCGATGCCAGCAGTCGCTCGCCAAGACCTTCAGCCATCATTAACTATTCCTTTCATCGGCTACCTGGCCTTAAATGATCTAACTGAGAGCAGCAGCACCTTCAACATGGCTGATAGGCGGTTAGACTATGCCGTCGGGGCAGCAGAGCTACTTCTTCATCCCCTCATGTTAAACTGATTCCACTCCTACAGTGCTACAGTGACTCACTATCTCTTCAGGTACCCAGTGGTATTACAAGACATGGGCTAGCTGGTTAGGGCCAGGGCTAGCTGGTTAGCATGCTAACCTTATTAGGTATCTGTGCAGACTGTGTTCTTTCATGATGCGCCTTTAGTCTAGAATCAGACACAGTTTGGGTGTATAGCATTTAGTCAATAAGCTCAAGGAAAGTAGGGTAATTCCACAACAGCTCACCTGAAGCCTGACAGGTCTTAATATAAAAAAAAAATATCTTAATGTCTTAATAAACCTTTAGAACTAACAATTTTTACAGAATCTGTAACTGATTTATTATATTTCAATTTACTGACCATAAATTAGTAAGTCAGAATATTTGAAACTTACATTTTAAAGACTGTTTATTGTAAAACACTACTAATATTTAATTATTTAAAAAATTTTGCTGAGTTTAAAAAGTTTAGCAGTTGAAAATGCAACATGAACTTAGAAAACTAAATATGAAAATTATACAACAACAACAACAATAAAAAAATGCATAATAATAATAATAAAACCAAGAATTAAATTATATATGTCATGATGAACTGACGGAGCTCTAAAGCTGGATTTCTAAATTTAGATTTCTAAAGCTGGATTTCTAAAGTTGGATTTTTAAAGTTGAATTTCTAAAGTTAAATTTCTAAAGTTAGATTTCTAAAGTTGGATTTCTAAAGCTGGATTTCCAAAGTTGGATTCCTAAATTTGGATTTCTAAAAATGGATTTCTAAAGTAATATGTCTAAAGCTGGATTTCCAAAGTTGGATTCCTAAATTTGGATTTCTAAAGTTGGATTTCTAAAGTAATATGTCTAAAGCTGGATTTCTAAAGTTTAATTTTTAAATTTAAACAAAATATGAAAATTATACAACAAAGACAACAACAACAACAATAATAATAATAAAAACAAGAATTAAATTATATATGTCATGATGAACTGACCAGAAGTTACATTGGCTTAAGTTTTTTCGTTCTTATGATTTTGGAGATTTTGGTTTTGTGCTGACAGCAGCGAGATCCCGTTTTGAAAACCAGTACACACCCTCTGATATAACGTCCATGTCATTTAGTAAACGCCATACTTGAGATATTTTTATGCGCTTCGTGCTCTAATCCAGGCTTGTGGCTGTCCTGTAAATGTAGGCTTCTTTCCGAACATAGCTTTGAGAATTCCTGTTCCAAGGGCAGAGTTTATAGGCTGGTTTTCTTGGCAGGAATAACGGAAAAAAAAGAAAACAGCTGCCTGAAACAACCACACACTCGACTCCGTCTTCTACATACCACAAACAGAACCGTCCTCGCTGACAAAAACTCGGCCATAAGAATCTTGATCATGAGCTTATTTAAGGAATCCCCTGCTGTGACTTAACAGCTGTTCACGGTGGTTGATCTGTAAGATGGTAGTTTATTCTTTCTTGCATGTTTTTAGATTTTACGACTGTATTTAGCAGAACTGGTGCACAAGTTCAGACCTTCAAGGTCCAAATAGCCGAACCCTGAAATGGTCAGGTTCCGGCAAATCCTGCTTCTGTCCAGGAAGCTTCAACGGTTCAACTATAGAGATTTATAGTACAGATTTTACCCTCAAACAGCTTCGACAAACAAGTGTCTTGGTGAACATACACGACGTGGCCAAAAGTATGTGGACGTCTCTCTTTAGCCTGACCATCACAACTATATGAGCATGGGCCTGGGTTAACATGGACCAACAGCCTCCACTCCTGTAGCGTGTGCCTATGGGAATTTGTGACCATTCAGTCAGAAGAGCATTTGTGAGGTCAGGCATTGGTGTTAATGGTCCTGCTCTGTGAGTTTGCTTGGTCTACCCGTTTGTGCGTGAGCTTAATGGCCCTTACAGGTGCCAGTTTATACACCTATTGGTACTGGGTGTGGCTGAAACACCTGAACTCAATAATTAGCCTGTGTCCACATACTTTTGGCCATAGAGTGTACAAGTGTTTGACTATTTGCATCTCTGATGTACTTTTATGAAGCATGTATAATGTTGTATCATGATGCTTTTAGAAAAATCTATCAATAAAATATGCTGTATATGATTTTTATCTTATGACTGTGTTCCATCACACATCAGCAAATAAAACTAACCCAATCTGTGTGGCTTATTTAGTCATATTAAATCATTTTTTGAATTTTTATTAAACATGATTAAACATTAATAACGAATGGCCAATACACCTTACATTAATATATAGACTGAACTTACATTAGTAGGAGGTTAACTGGAAAGGGCACATCATTCCCGACTGACATGAAGATTTTGGTTTTGGCATGGACTTTTAAATTTGGACTGTTAAAATTGGACTTCTAAAGTTGGATTTCTGAATTTGGATTTCTAATGCTGGATTTCTAAATTTAGATTTCTAAAGTTGGATTTCTAAAGCTGGATTTCCAAAGTTGGATTCCTAAATTTGGATTTCTAAAGTTAGATTTCTAAAGTTGGATTTCTAAAGCTGGATTTCTAAAGTTAGATTTCTAAAGTTGGATTTCTAAAGTTGCATTTTTAAAGCTGGATTTCTAAAATTGGATTTCTAAAGTTGCATTTTTAAAGCTGGATTTCTAAAGTTAGATTTCTAAAGTTGGATTTCTAAAGCTGGATTTCCAAAGTTGGATTCCTAAATTTGGATTTCTAAAGCTGGATTTCTAAAGTTAGATTTCTAAAGTTGGATTTCTAAAGCTGGATTTCTAAAGTTGGATTTCTAAAGCTGGATTTCCAAAGTTGGATTCCTAAATTTGGATTTCTAAAGCTGGATTTCTAAAGTTGAATTTCTAAAGTTAAATTTCTAAAGTTAGATTTCTAAAGTTGCATTTTTAAAGCTGGATTTCTAAAATTGGATTTCTACAGCTGGATTTCTAAAGTTGGATTTCTAAATGTATACATATTTTAAGAAATATGCAGACACATCATAAATAGTACACATACACACATGATATACACATATATACATATTTGTGACCAGTAATGTATATATTTATATATAAATTTTTATCAGATTTTATTGAGGCTTTCTTATACGGTAGACAAAAAGCTTCCTGACTGCAGCAGATATTTTCTCTGTACAACCATCCGAAGATATTTTTCTTAAAAACTATAAAGGTGCTACACCCACTTTGGACTCTAGAAGGCAGCAATGCTCTATCCGAGGAGTATATTGGAAGTATGTTCCGGTTAAAACTGGCACTGACGTTTGTGGTTCGGCAAACAACCTCTGAAATAGCCTGTTGGGTTTTAATATGTGTTTTAAAAGGCCATCTGATACAATATAACAGCGTCCAAGTTTAAAATCCAGTGCTATGTAGCGGCCAGTTTGTATCAGAATAGCCCCAGTTATGGATTCACAAATTCCAGCACTGAGGAAAACCTAGGCAAAGGGCTATACAGTGAAGGGAATGACTACTGAGTGGTGTAATTATGCCAAGATGCCTAATGCCTGTTCCCTCGGCTCGTTCTCATGGGTAATGTACATTTCCAGTTAAATATGTATCTTTTTTTTCTCTCTCTTCACACCAAATTATTAATATTGTCGTATTATTACTTGGCAGGTTCTACTGAAAATCCACCAAAGGTTGATCTGGTGGGGTTAATAACTTTCTCTGGCTACTGTACATTAAGATACTACAAACTTGGTGATACAACTTCAACACCAAAACACTGTAGATATTAATAACAGCACTACACTAGAAATATACTGGTAATTTATTGATCTCTGTGGGTCTTATGATTTTAACTACCCCCACTCAGTGATCAAAACACTCCCATGAGTTGAAACAGTGGTGCAACACATATAACAAGCTCAGATTTCTAAATTTGGATTTCTAAGTTAGAATTGTAAAGTTAGATTTCTAAAGTTAGATATCTACAGTTGGATTTCTAAAGCTGGATTTCTAAAGTTAAATTTCTAAAGTTACGATTTCTAAATTTGGATTTCTAAAGCTGGATTTCTAAAGTTGAATTTTTAAAGTTGAATTTCTACAGCTGGATTTCTAAAGTTGGGTTTTTAAAGTTGAATTTCTAAAGTTGGATTTCTAAATGTATATATATATTTTATATATTTAAAAAAAAATATGCAAACAAATACTTTCTCTGGCTACTGTACATTAAGATACTACAAACTTGGGGATACAAGTTCAACACCAAAACACTGTAGTTATTAATAAGGTAACAGCACTATATATATTGATCTCTGTGGGTCTTATGATTTTAACTACCCCCACTCGGTGATCAAAACACTCCCATGTGTTGAAACGTTGGTGTAACACACATAACAAGCTCACCAGACAAGTAAAGAGTCTGCTGTGACTGAACGGTACCCAGCAGTGTGTAACACCTTCATGTGCTCCAGGTTTCTGGATGTAGGCCATATCAATGTTCAGACACTCGTCCATCACAGAATTGGTCCAGATGTGGTGGATGCCTTCCCTGGCACAATTCCAAAAAGAATTCCCTGTAGACTGGGATTGTAGCCACTGCTGGTAGACCCATATGACCGCACGCTTCCATACACCTGCAGATTCAGCTACTTCCTTCACACTATGGTCTTTGGCCACGCCCACATGCTCAGTCACTCCTTTTAGCCAATCATTAACATCTGCTCTGGAGCGTTTTTCCACACATGGAATGGGACATTCCCTGCACTGTAGCACCTCTTCCCAATCTATAGATCGCGTCACTCACACCCCAGAGGTATTTATAGCTCCATCGTCCTCGTGTAGCAGCGCCATCTGCAGGAGCCTGAAGGTACTACCACCTTAAAAACGCCAGGAAAAAGGAAAACTTAGTATCCAGCTCACTGAATCAACAGCAGCGTCTTCGGAGAGTAAGGAGGCGAGACAGACGCTGTTATTCTTAAGAATAATTTATTGCCAGTAGTAAAGCGGTTAAGCTAGTGGCAGTATTTAAAAAAAACAAACCATAAACAAGACCAGAGCGCCGCTCACATGCGAGCCGACGCCGGGGAAAAGAAACGCATCCACGCTTCATCTCATATAAATATGCCGGGTCCCGTTTTCTTTAACGTTCTGCTGTTTGATGGTGGAAAAATAAAGAGGTTCCAAAGTTGCAATTTACAAACAAACGACAACAACAACAACAAAGAACGAAGGAAAAAAAATAGATATATATGAAAGGAAGAACATCACAATGAAACGCGGACGCCCGGGAAACACGGAACCTGCGGAGTCGAGGGTGGAGACGGTCGCCACGCTTCTCCTGGCATTACAACTCGTATCATCTTTATTTTCTTTTTTTTTGTCTTTATTTTCGTTTTTTTTTGTGTGTGTGTGAATGAAAACACGGTAAGGCTGATGATGACACTCCGTTCGTTTGTGCATGTCTCGTTTTCCTGTTTCCTCGTTTCTTTTTTTTCGTTTTTTTTTGGAAAATTAAAATCATATCTACAAAAAAAACAATCTAGTAAACCTTCGAAATCAAAACTGTACAGTACCATTTACATTACAGGCCCACCAGGATCTGTAACTGTTAGAAAAGGAACACAGCCGTCTGCATGGTCTTCATCTATACAAACACAGACAGGTATCGCTCTCTGAAACGGGGGGGGTTTGGGGGGGTTCATGGGGGGGCGCTGTTTTTCGTTTTGTTTTTTTTACCGTGGGCATGAGAAGGGTGGGTGTGAGTTAACATCTTTCAACACAACGCTTTCTTTATGACATCGTGTGCATAATAACAGAACCGGCACAGCAAATTCACAGGGAACGCGCCCCCTCGGCTCCGGGAACGCTAGTGGAATGAACTGCCCTGTCCAGGCAAAGAGAGGAGGAACTGTCCTTGTCCTTGTTTGTGTCTGTGTGTGGGGGAACATCTTGCATACAGCTTTCGATCGTGTGTACGTACCCGCCGGAGGTCGGCTACCCGACCCAGGCCCGACGAAGACCCGCAGTGGAACCACTTTACGTCAGCGTGTGTTTCCTATCACTGTGTAAGAGATGCACAAGGCTTCTCGGGATAAACCACCGGGGGTTCTTAGTGTTGGGAAGAAGGTTCAGGGCCGGGACTTACACTCGCAGGTTTGGTTCTGGTTTTGGTTCAGTATCAAAAATTGAATTTAGCAGCATCTATTGAGCCAAGTTGGGTTTCAAAGTCTCAGCAGCACATCAGGTTCATTTTCAAATTTAGAAGTCGGGCCGGGTTGGGTTAGGTCCGATCAGGCCTTGAATTTAGAAGTATGTGTCGTGTTCAGTGTAATTTTGTGTTCAGTAAATTTAGCAGTACCAGTGTGGTCGGGCTGGATTTGGGCTCTAAGATTAACAGTACTAGTGTGGTCGGGCTGGGTTTGGGCTCTAAGATTAACAGTACTAGCGTGGTCGGGCAGGGTTTGGGCTCTAAGTTGAGCAGTACCAGTGTGGTCGGGCCGGGTTTGGGCTCTAAGATTAATAGTACTAGTGTGGTCGGGCCGGGTTTGGGCTCTAAGATTAACAGTACTAGTGTGGTCGGGCCGGGTTTGGGCTCTAAGATTAACAGTACTAGTGTGGTCGGGCCGGGTTTGGGCTCTAAGATTAAGAGTACTAGTGTGGTCGGGCTGGGTTTGGGCTCTAAGTTTAGCAGTACCTGTGTGGTTGGGCCAGGTCTGGGTTCTAAGTTACAGTATTTGTTGGGTCCATTTGGGCTTCAAAGTCACGGGAACGCATCAGGTTCAGGATTCAAATTTAGAAGTTGGGCCAAACTGGATTAGGCCCCCAAGTATGGTTTATGTTCAGGTTTCATATGTAGTGGTACCAGTTGGGTCAAGTCGGGTTTGGGCAGGGTTTGGGTTCGAACTTTAGCAGTACCAGTAGAGTCGGGTTTGGGTCCCAAATTTAGCAGTACCAATCGGGCCGAGTCGGGTTAGGTCAGGCCATTTCACAAACTCCAACAGATTTCATTTTTAGTGGTACCATTTGGGCTGGGTCGGGTCTACCTCTTAGGGCCCGGTTCAAGCTTCAGTTATGTAGTCGTTCAGACCTTAAGGATGCACACATCTGTTTCCTCGCAGAGTCCTTGAATGTCTGTATAGGTACAGCACAGCTTGTACGATGTGTGTGTGTGTACGTGTGCGGTTGTGTTGCTTGGATGACGGTAAGAGTCTCCTGCATAAGATTTAGTTTTCAGGCACTTTTCTTTTTTCTGCTCTTTTTGGATCCAGTGTCAGACTTCAGTATGCTGTTGCTGTTGTTGTGAATCCAGCGAAGGTATGACGAGCCGTTGGAACTGTGCTCCTCCGTCCTCTCCGCCGCTGTCGTAATCGCTCATCAGCGCCTCCGACTCCTCGCAAGCCGACATGTCCGAGCATGAGGCTGTGGACGTGTACAGCGACAGCGACATGTTATCCGCCGCCGGGGCATCTAAATCACGCCCGTAGCCCAGCGGGTAGCGCCCTGGCCTGGACCCGGAGCCAGTGTTGCTGGGGTCACTCTGGGGCTCCAGGTCAGAGGAGTAATGGTGGTGGGAGAGGTAAGGGCTGAGGGTGTAGAGCTGGGGTAAAGGCGGCCGCTGGCGCACCGATGATCCTCCGGGGCTGGAGGGGGCACTGTTGAGCGCTCGGCTGCTGGGCGACTGGAGCGTGTCGTAGCCATACTCTGGCACAGGCGGCGGCGGGGGCAAGTCGTCGTGCGAGGGGAAGTCGTCGGGTGGAGGCGGGAAATCGCTCTCGATGTCATAGCCGCCAGGGTAGTAGTCCGTGTCCAGCAAGGCGGGGTCATTGTACAGAGTGGGCGGAGCCTCCACCACCTCATACTGAGGGAACTCCTGGATTCCAGGAAGCTGAACGCTTGGCATCCAATCAGATGTGTCCCAGTGATATCCTATGGGCACAAACATGAGGTGTTAAAAACAGCATCGCTGGGATGTTGAGGGAAGGTTCTAGAGTTTCTCAGGCTGCTGCATCTGTATCGTACGGTCAGCTAGCATGGACAATGAAAAAAATGGAAGCTTATGGGCATCATTATGTTAAATATGAATAAATAAACTACAAATATTACTTTTTTAAAAATTTTTAATTTTTCAACTCTACGTAGTCAATTTTAGTCCTCCTAAGCTGCCCAAACTGGGCTCCCCTAGCTTCTACTATAACTTCCAAATATTATAAAGTCATAAATAAATTTATTATGGTAATCTACCACACAATTCAGATGCAGCAGACATAAATTGGGTTATAAAATATAGAATATGACTTAAAAAATCTTAAAGTGAGTGAAAATTAGCTTGCGTGTTACAAACACAATTACAGGTGCGGTATTTCAGTTCAACCAGTTCAAAACAGCAACCCAACGTCCTCAAATCCACCTCAGATATTCCTATATGATTATATGATATATATTTAAATGAATATTTTAGAATTAGGTGAACTGAAATGGAGCCCACACCAACCCTGCACAAACAACTCGGTTAATATCAACAGTGTTAAACACAACAGCATGCATATCACACCAGCAACACTAATCAACACAATCAACATCACTCAGTTACCACAACCACATGGTATCACAACAGAATAAACACAAGACACAACACGGATATTACACAATATACACACCACATCATCGCCTGGGAGTCTTATTAGTTCCTATTTAGGGACTAATTTTAATAAACTAGTTCAATAAAAGTACAACAAATTTTATATATGTGTCAATATATTACATTTATACATCAATCTAGAAACTGTAACTAGTTTTTACCAAGGAAAACAACCCTCCCTATATCGCAGTGAAGAAACGAGAAACGAGTTATTGATTATTAATATTAATAAGTTTCATTAGGTCACATCACTACCTTGTGCAGCGTTAATGCAGCTAAGAAGCTAAAGCTTAGCGTAAACAATTAGCACAGTCGTGTCATCATAAAGCGAACTCCTTGCTATTAGCTTTCGGCTGTAGATAAGTAAAAATGGAATTCAATAAAAAGAGAGAAAAATTAATCAGAACAAAAAGTAAGTAACTAAATCATGTCATACGTTCAAAAAAGAGAAGGAGGCAAATATTCGCTAACCAGCACAACAAGGAACTGTGGTCATCTGATGCTAATCTAAGCTAAAAGTGACCAGTTAGCATCATACTGCTTTCGTAATGCTAACCGCTGTCAGGTTTATACAGTCCACTAATGCAGTAAGTGATGGAAGCTGAGGGAAAAAATATATATTTAAACGTTTACTTTTATTAGCTTCCAAATTTAATTAGCTAAAATCTAAGCTAAGTCACTAGGCCCGTAAGCGAGAAGAGATCGGTTAGCATGATCTCGCTAAACCCTTTTCAGTTTTATACAATTCTGTAAAGTGGTTAAAGTTTTAAAACCAGAGAAAAAGAAATAAAGATCATTAAAAAATGATACCAGAGGGTAACAATAAAGCAGCTAACGAGCTAAAGCTAGTTACTATAGCTGTGTGCGTTAACTCCTGACTAGCTTTCAACTTAGCTAAAGACTGGCTTGATGCTAGCATAAGCGAGACGTGATCAGTTAGCATGATCTCGCTAACACCTTTTCAGTGTTACACGGTTGCACTGTGGTAAAAACTGTATTTTAAAATAATTATTTAAAGATAGCGGAATGCTAACGCGGCTAACAAACTAGCGCTAGCAGCTACTTAGCACTGTAACCACTTAGTCAGTTTTAGTAACGTTAGCATGTGTGTGAGAAACGTTCTCATTCAGACAGACTGTCGCTGGAATGAGCGAGGACTGAAGTGATGCTAACGGCTACGTGTTTGTAGTCTTCATGCTACACGCATGCAGGGGGAAATCACAGGGCTTCAGGCAAAACACACAGGAATGAAATTTCACCTCTTGGGTTCTTGAGCTCATGAGGCGAGAACGACTCTTTAGAGGAAAGCAAAGAGCAGAGAAACGAGAGAGAGAGGGTCAGATATCTACGTCTAGAGTAGGAGAAGACAGAGAGAGAGAGACAGAGAGAGAGAGAGAGAGAGAGAGAGAGAGAGAGAGAGAGAGACACCTCTAGAGAACACATGTATGCCATTTGCTTCAGTATGGAAGGATGGAAATGTGCTTTGGAGTGAGGAGGCTGCTACAATAGCTGTGCTGATAAATCTCCCACAGGAGTTGGAGCAGAACTGCTTCCGGTTGGGACTCTGATCGGCATAACTGGAAAATTTCCATATCCTGAGGGTGGCAGTCCAGTCTGGCCACACCCACGTTTCCTTTAGGCCTGCTGGTAACTCCAGCTAAGACCAGCTTGTGTTGGAACCTGGTGTCAGGTGATCTAAGACCTAACAGCTGCACCCAGAAGGAGGTGTGGGATTGCGGTGGTGTTGGGAAGGAGGATAAAGGTGACCAGGATCAATAACTGATGATAAATTTAGACTGATATGATCAATATTTATTGAGCCACCCATACAGAAGTCTGTCTCTGGGTATGGTGTTGGGCCGCCATGTTTGCTAACCCAACACGCCAGACGTCTCGGTATGGAGCTGTAGAGGTTCCTAATGGAGTCCTGTGATAATCCATCCCATGTAGCTTGAACATCCTCACACAGTTCCTGCAGATGGTGCGGTAGGGGTGGAGGTGGAGGGACACCAGGCCTTCTGGACGTGTGACGACAGACCGTCCATCTTGGTGCTGACCACGGTGCCTCCACACACGGAATCGTTGGCCGTCTCCACCAAGACTAAAGCGGGACTCGTCACTGAAGATGACCCAACGCCATTCTGAGTCACTCCATGACAGTCTGGTACTACACCACTGCAGTCTTTGGTGACGGTGACGTGGTGTTGGGTCAGTCAGGTACTGTGACAGAGCCCGTCCTTGCGAGCGTGGAACTTGAATCATTAGCATGTCCCACAGTGTTAATCCCTGTCGGTTGTTTCCTTCTGGGTGCAGCTGTTCTTTTAACGTTGAGTGTATCTGAAGACTGAACACTCAGCCGGGTATATCCAAACGTCTGACTGCTACTGTGGCCGCCTAAAGAAATGGCATCCATGCGGTCGTCTAAATCTCCCACCCCACATGTAAAAACCAGACATCACTACACAGACGGGAGCACAGACATTGGAGCAGCTGCTCATGGAGTCGATGAGACAATAACACAGTACCTTCTGTCTCCACCGAGCCAGCCGTCGAGCTGACCAGGTGGATTACTGTCACTAGGGAGGCTTTGGGAAGGGGAGGCAGGGGATGGGGGGGGAGGGGCAGATGAGAGAGAGCTAACGTTAGTGCGGAAGACATCTTAGGAAAACGAGAGAACCACAGGAGTCAAAACAACGGCCGTGAGGGGAAGGGAGCTGACGTCAAAGTCACAGGACTGCTTTCCCCACAATTACACGCCTCGGTTTAGGACTCGACCACATGGACAAAGTGGAGGACAAACGGAGGACGGCAAAGGCACAAGCTTGGCTCGAAAACGAGTGTACACAGTGTCAAATACACCCAGCCAAGACACGTTCACTGAGGTTGAAGCTACAAGGCTAACGCAGCTAACGTAGCTCACATAGCAGTTAGCATGCATGCTAACCATAAGGCTAAATCGTTACACGCTTGCCTCAAAGCTGGCCATGGGGTTACATTAAAAAACTCATAGAGCTAAACAGTACAGTAGCGGCCATCTTGAATCCAGCCCTGATGATAGCCCAGACAGGGGGCATATATACTTCCACTGGCGTGATTAGGACGCCTGCTGGACCACCGGCTCTAGCTCATGTTTAATCTACTCAGACAGACGTTAGGCCTATACGTTGGCCTCAACATGGCCAGGCTGGAGTGACCAGCTTAGTGATGCATGACTCTGGATATTCTGGAATCAGTTCCAACACTGGAATCAATGGAATCGACTCCTTGCCTCCATTTTCTTTTAACCAAGATGGCCGCTGAGACAGGATACAAAGTTAAACGTAGTTTACTAACCCTGCTGCATCAATTAGCTTAGTCTTAGAAGCTAGCTTACTAGCTTACTAGCATACTGACCAGTTTAGACCAGCATGGACAGTATGGTGGACTGTGCCAGTGTTTTCAGCAGGGGTCGTTTCCAGATTTCTTCACTAGACACAGTTTAAGGGGATGCTAATGCTAATGCTAATGCACAATGCTAACTGCCTACTGAGGTATTAGCTCCCATTACTCCAGTGCAAAACTAACAAAGGGAAAACTCAGACACCAAACACGCTTTGGCTGAGTAGCTTCCTTAACACCTGTTGTGCTGTAACAGATGTTGGGAAAGGCCTTGTCTGGTTTTCAGGACCCTCAAAGGTTTAGCTTCTACAGGAGTTTCAGTCTGGGATGAAAGACACTGATGAAGGTTATAGGAGATGAAGGGGACACTGCACAGAGACGTCTGTCCTCTGGTTAAGTGCACTTAGCATAGTTGTTCCAATGTCCTGCAAGGCCACGGCCTGTCGCTTTCCTCAGTTCTGCACTGGAGCTAATGCAGCTAACACAAAAGGAGGCTCATGTATAGCAGGGTGCTTTGTTAGCATGTCTCATAATCGTCTCACATGGTGTTAAGTAATCTCAACTGGACATGCTTGGACGTATGACCAACTTCTGTATGTAGGTCTGGACAACATTCAGACATTAAGACGACGCTACGTCTATGCTATGTAGTGGGATATAGCCTTAGGGGGGCCACACGTCCGGCTTTAGGCCGGACAGTCTGGGTTTTCAACTCGCTGTCCGGCGAAGTACCTGGAAGGACGCCTATCGGTCCTCTTTTCGGGATAAACTATTTTAAAAATTTCACTCGCCAACAATGTCATGTGGGCGATTGGCTGACGTCAGTGTCAAAGGACTTGCCTTGCATTTCATTGGTTTAACAAGGTCATGTGACTTTGTGACTCACCTACCGGCTAACTCCAGGACAGCCCACCAAATGTTAGTTAGCTAGTAACTAGCATTTGCTATGGAAGTGGCCACCCTACTTGTACAACACATTAGCTGCGTTAGCCTTGTAGCTCCAGAGCACAACTAAAGAAGCAGACGTGCCCTGGCTGAGTGACTACGTCTGGGGAAAGTCTTACCAAGCTAATCTACACATGCTCAGTTGGGTGTCAGTGCCTGGGTAGCGCTATAGGCTTCCACAGGACCTGGATGGGTCTAATCCGTACATGGTTCCGGTGTAATACGGTGGTGTGTAGTGGTGTGGAGGTTTACTGTGCTCATGATGGGGACAAATACACCAAAAACAACACAGCGGAGATGCTGAGGGGTGCCACTGATATCACGGTGGGGAGTGAAGGAAGGTTCCGGAGAATTCTCAGGGATAAAAGAAAGAAAAGGAAAGAAGAGGAGAGACTGTCCAGCCCCGGGCCGAAACGGAAAAGGAGCAGTGGAGCTGGAAGCCGCGGAAAATGAGATTCGAGCAGCTTTGGGGGGGACTTCATACATTCCAGTGATTCCAGACAGAGGTTAGTTTCTTCAGACGAATACAAAGCAAGCCGTCCAGGCTCTGCCCGCAGATGCGTTCCTGCTGCTTGCTAAGTTTACAGGACGCTGGCAAAAACCTTTGGGGTTTTAAGTGACCTCCATTATTCAGCACAATGCTTGACTCACACTGAGCTAATCAAAACCATGCATGCAGTTTGCCAGCATGCTAACATTAGCATGCTAATATGAAGATCAATTTGAATGCTAATTTTTGCTAACGTTCTGTCATCACAAACCAACACAATGGTGGGCGGGACTTGAGGAGGCCAACCATGGATACTTTCTTTTGGTGAGGGGTCAGGTTTGAGAAAATAAGCACAGATGAGGGTCAAAATGAATGGCTCAGAGGGTCAAAGGTGAAAATCTGGTGGACTTCCTATACCCTTGCGAAATGCTCTCCGCGGAGTTCTTCAACCATCCATTAGCAGCTTTGACTAGATGCAACAGTGAGCCAATAAAAGAAAACAAGCAGAAAAGCGAATGAATAAACCATGCAGTGAGTAAACAAACATGCCGAGATCGCTAACGGGCTAGCGATCGTCAAGCTCATGGCCAACAGGTGCTTGGTAGTTCCTTCAAGCGAGGGGAAAATGGGCCGAGAAAAACAGAAAAGAGGGGTTTTCTTTCTTTTAGTGCACTGAGAATCTCGTACGGCCTTGGGCGGGGCCGCCCCTTCCTTCTCCACATGACTGTGTTGACTTACGAGCAGGTGGCTAGCTAAAACCTTGCTCTGTGTCTTTGGTGGGGTTTGATCCAAATGGGAGCTAATGTCCCAATGCAGCGGGTAAAAGAGGGGGAGAGAAACATAACACAGTAACATGACCCATCAATCATAAAGCTCAGTTACTCAGATACAGCCAGAGAAGAAGGGAGAGAAAGAAAAGAGAGGGTTAGTAGGCTAAAGCTAGCCGTTCTGTAATGCATGACAAAACAAGTTCAGTGTGCTTCTCCTGCAAGTAGGCTACTGAACTACACTGCAGTACAAGTACTACAGACGGAAAGCAATGTAAAGTAAACTCACTGGTAGCATTTAACACGAAAATGCTAATGTTGCTAACGCATGCTAGTTAGCATTGTAAAAATGCAGTTGTTGGGTGAAGCCTACGCTATGTACTACTTCAGCTGCTAAGTCCAGGAAAAGAATTAATCAAAAAGTTCTCTCATTGTAAATAAGATGGTCTTGTGAAACATTAGCATTAGCGTACAACAAGTAACTAGCACACAGAATAACTAGGAGGGGAACATTAGTTGATGAACTTTGAGTTGGCTTGACAAAGCCATTGTTATGAAATCTCAGGTGGTTGCTAAAGTGTTGCTTATCCACAGCAATGCGTTGTGGTGTCCCAGGTGGTAGCTAAGCATGTGCTAAGTCATTGTTTTGGTATCCCAGGTGGTTGCTAAGATTTTGCTGGGCCATTGCTGTAGTTTCCCAGGTGATAGGTAAGATTTGGCCAAACCATTGTTTTGGTTTCCCAGGTGGCCATCTAAGATTTTGCTGGGCCATTGCCGTAGTATTCCACATGTCAGCTAAGAGTTTGCTAGGCCATTGGCATGGTGTCCCAGGTGGTAGGTAAGATTTTGCTAAGCCATTGTTTCGGTAACGCAGGTGGTAGGTAAGATTTTGCTAGGCCACGGCTGTGGTATCCCAGGTGGTAGTTAAGATTTTGCTAGGCCACAGCTGTGGTATCCCAGGTGGTAGTTAAGATTTTGCTAGGCCACAGCTGTGGTATTCCAGGTGGTAGGTAAGATTTTCTAAGCCACGGCTGTGGTATCCCAGGTGGTAGCCAAGATTTTGCTACGCCACGGCTGTGGTATCCCAGGTGGTAGTTAAGATTTTGGTAGGCCACGGCTGTGGTATCCCAGGTGGTAGCCAAGATTTTGCTAAGCCATTGTTTTGGTATCCCAGGTGGTAGCTAAGATTTGGCTAAGCCATTGTTTTGGTATCCCAGGTGGTAGCTAAGATTTTGCTAAGCCACAGCTGTGGTATCCCAGGTGGTAGCTAAGATTTTGCTAGGCCACGGCTGTGGTATCCCAGGTGGTAGCTAAGATTTGGCTAAGCCATTGTTTTGGTATCCCAGATGGTAGCTAAGATTTTGCTAGGCCATGCCTGTGGTTGCCGTATATTCCACAGTCAGCTAAGAGGTTTGCTAGGGCCATAGCTAAGATTTGGCTAAGCCATTGTTTTGGTATCGATAGATTTTGCTAGGCCAGATATCCCAGGTGGTAGGTATATTTTGCTAGGCCACAGCTGTGGTACTTATAGGTGGTAAGATCCACAGCTGTTCCAGAGGGTAGGTAAGATTTTCTAAGCCACGGGCTGTGGTAAAGTGGTAGTCCAAATTTTTTGCTACGCCACGGCTCCCAGGGGTGGTTGCTAATATGTGTGGTGTATGTTAATTTTTGCCTCTGTGGTATTCATGGTAGTTACAGGCAATTTGAGATATGTTGTTTGTGACCGTTTGCGGCAGTCAGATCCACCATATGAATTTCCCCAAGCGGAAAAGGCCATGGCTGTCACGTGGTGAAAACGCTGTTTTGGTGAAAACTGATAGAAAAGCATGATAAAGATGCAACTCCTGGGAAAAGAAAGGTGCAAAGAAGGTGGTTGCTAATATGGTGTGTTATAATAAAACGAAGAGCGACTTTGTCAAGCCAATCTACACAAGTTCCCAACAAGGTTCTTAGGCACAAAGCATGAACTAGCAGCTCATGAACAGCCATAGCAGTGCACAGGTCAGCCTTTTCCATCTGACTCGGTTCGTTTACTCATCATCACATTACTGAGGAGCTAAACCAGAATGATCCCTGGTATTCCCGGAGTCGTTCTTTGTGTGTACACATACCGTTATCATCGCAGGATTCGGACTGGAAGGAGCTGAGGGAATGGACCTCAGACATGCTCCCCCTGGTGTTGTAGGGGTGGCACGCACTGTCATCCATCACCTTCTTACTGAGGCACGGCTCCAGATCTACTACCTTGGCTGCAAGCATACAAGAAAGAGACAGGGTACATGTTTAGGCACACATCACAGCAAGAAGTCAGGAGGAAAGCAGGATGGATGGTTCGTCTGTACCGTCATAGTCGTAGTCCCAGCTCGGCTTCTGGATGGAGTCGCTGTCCGAGACCGAGTTGGATGGTGGCGGTGGGGGCAGGTTCGGAGCGACGCTGCACACGGCCACGGTCTTGCGGTGCCCGTGCATGGAGTCCGGGTTAAACGTGCTGAACTCCGGGTGCTCTGGGATGGCGGAACCCTCAAACGAGTTCCGGTCCAGGTTGTTCCGCGAGTCGCTGGGGATGCTGGGAGTGTAGGAGATGGGCCTCACGGGCACCTGCGGTGGCACATCCGAGTAGATGTTCTTGCTGAGCTTGGAGTCGAAGTACGGCCGCTGGAGGAAAGAATGCGGGCCGGATGCCACTCCCAGGCGCTTAGTGCTGTCGTCCGGGGACAGTTCAGTTTTGGAGCGCCGGCATGCACGCTTGCGGATCAGCACGAAGACCAGGACCATGATGAAGATGCTGGCCACAAAAACAACAATGCCGATGACCTCCTCCAGCCCGATGTTCCAGGGCGTGGACACAAAGTCGTTGCGGATTTCGGCCCGAAGCTCGCACTGGGCCCCCTTGAAGCCCATCGAGCAGTTACAGCTGAAGGAGCCATACGTGTTTTGGCACTGACCTCCGTTAGAGCACGGGTTCTTCATGCACTCGTCCACATCGCTCAAACACCTGAGGACACAGAGACACAGTCGTTATATGTATATGAGCAGCAGGCTAACAAACACGAGCTGCCTTTTAGATGACGTCTTTTTCAGGGAGGCCAAAGCGGAGGTTCACCAACAACTTGCTAACTCCTACAGCACCATCATCAGCTTCTCTAAAAGGCTATGCACAGCCTTGATACTAGAGATCTGATGCCGCCAGGTATCCAACCTTTAACCTCAGAACCCTGTAATGCCTGACGTAAATTACGGTAAGCCCGTCGTACCTCTCTCCTTGGAACCCAGGCTCACACTCACACACTGGGCCGTCCAAGCTGTCGATGCAGCGGCCGCTGTTCTTACACGGGTTCTCCATGCAGTACGGACCCAACTGACACCTGAACATTCAGCAGAGAGGACGAATCAGACACGGCATCCAGCGCCCACGCGTATATTTCATTGTACTGGGTGTTGAGGTGAACACGTGTGTGCGAGCCCTCACCGTTGTCCAGAGTACTGTCCTCGGCACTGGCAGTAGAAGTCGTCTCCGCGGGGGACGCAGGTTCCTCCATACAGGCAGGGGTTTGAGGAGCAGGGACTGATACTGACTTCACAGTGAGTCCCCATAAACTGAGCACTGCACTTGCAGAAGTAACCTATAACACAAGCATAGGTCACAGAATTAAATATTATTTAATAAATAATAAAAAATTGATTTAAACAATAAATAACGATAAATAAACAATCATAATAATAACTAAAGTAAAAAAATTGAAATATATAAACAGTAAAAATGGGGAAAATACAGTAAGTATCAGTAATAAACAGATAATAATAATTAAACATTTAAAAAATAGAAAAAAATAATAATAATAACATAAAGCCATAAATACATTTAAAAAATATATAACATTTATTAAAGTATAGGAAAAACTTTGTCAAATATATTTAGATGTAAATATATGTATATTTAAATAATTACTATTATTTATTATTATTATTATTATTTAGTATTATTATTATTGTTATTATTATTATTAATTGTATTGATATTATTATTATTGCTATTATTATTGTTAA
>JAMWET010000647.1:0-15000 GCA_024036415.1 Prochilodus magdalenae | reverse complement strand
TTAAAAAGCAATATCAGTATCACAGTCAAACTTTTTATAGAGGTCTAAGCATTACGTTGCCAGACGTTATCAAATTTGCATTTTTAGTTTCTTAAAAAGCAATACCAGTATAGAAGTCAAAAGTTTTATAAAGGTAAAAGCTTTACGTTGCCAGATATCAGCAATTATCAGCATTTTTAGCTTCTTAAAAGCAATACTAGTATAGAAGTCAAACTTTTCATAGAGGTATAAGCATTACGTTGCCAGATATTATCAATTATCAGCATTTTTAGCTTCTAAAAAGCAATACTAGTAAAAAAGTCCAACTTTTTATATAGGTGTAAGCATTACGTTGCCAGATATTATCAATTATCAGCATTTTTAACTTCTTAAAAAGCAATACCAGTATAGAAGTCAAACTTTTTATAGAGGTATAAGCATTACGTTGCCAGATATTATCAATTATCAGCATTTTTAGCTTCTTAAAAGCAATACCAGTATAGAAGTCAAACTTTTTATAGAGGTATAAGCTTTACGTTGCCAGATATTACCATTTATCAGCATTTTTAGCTTCTTAAAAGCAATACCAGTATCAAAGTTAAACTTTTTATAGAGGTATAAGCTTTACGTTGCCAGATATTATCAATTATCAGCATTTTTAGCATCTTAAAAGCAATACCAGTATAGAAGTCAAAAGTTTTATAAAGGTAAAAGCTTTACGTTGCCAGATATCAGCAATTATCAGCATTTTTAGCTTCTTAAAAGCAATACCAGTATAGAAGTCAAAAGTTTTATAAAGGTAAAAGCTTTACGTTGCCAGATATCAGCAATTATCAGCATTTTTAGCTTCTTAAAAGCAATACCAGTATAGAAGTCAAACTTTTTATAGAGGTATAAGCTTTACGTTGCCAGATATGATCAATTATCAGCATTTTTAGCATCTTAAAAGCAATACCAATATAGAAGTCAAACTTTTTACAGAGATATAAGCATTACGTTGCCAGATATTACCATTTGTCAGCATTTTTAGCTTCTTAAAAAGCAATACCAGTATAGAAGTCAAACTTTTTATAGAGGTATAAACTTTACGTTGCCAGATATTATCAAATTTCAGCATTTGTAGCTTCTTAAAAAGCAATACTAGTATAGAAGTCAAACTTTTTATAGAGGTAAAAGCTTTACGTTGCCAGATATGATCAATTATCAGCATTTTTAGCTTCTAAAAAGCAATACCAGTATAGAAGTCAAACTTTTTATAGAGGTATAAGCATTACGTTGCCAGATATTATCAATTATCAGCAATTTTAACTTCTTAAAAAGCAATACCAGTATAGAAGTCAAACTTTTTTTAGAGGTATAAGCATTACGTTGCCAGATATTATCAATTATCAGCATTTTTAGCTTCTTAAAAAGCAATACTAGTAAAAAAGTCAAACTTTTTATAGAGGTATAAGCATTACGTTGCCAGATATCATCAATTATCAGCATTTTTAGCTTCTTAAAAAGCAATACCAGTATAGAAGTAAACTTTTTATAAAGGTGTAAGCTTTACGTTGCCAGATATTATTAATTATCAGCATTTTTAGCTCTTTAAAACTTATTTCAGTACCTAAACTACAATAACAAATCAAGTCCTTCATGTATATAACTTTCTCTCACTCATACCGTATATCCTGTTGCTTCATATGAAATCAGCTGATATTAAGTAGCTCTTTGAATCTGATCTTTAATATAGACCATGTAGGCTAACCCAGAACTCCGTACCTGACAGTAGCTAAGTGGGCAGTCCAGTCCGGCGCACAGCTTTTTGGCCACTCGGACAATCCGCACACCTGTCATCTCTTCAATCGCACTGGCTGAGGAATTCAGCTTCCTGTATACCACCTCCTGCGGCTGGAAGGGGCTTCCCGACTTCTCCAGGGCCAGGAGGACCTCCAGGTCTCCGGAGGCGTCGGCAGCCGGCTGAAGGCTGACCAGCTGGACGTCGGCCTTCCTGACGCCTGCGATGTTGCGTAACGCGCGCAGGAAGTTCCTCCAGTAGTCCCCGATGAACTCCTCGGGGGCGATAGCAGCGAATCGGACGCCGATGGAGTTCTCTAGCATGTGGGCGGCGGCCCGGCGCACGTGGACGCTGACCCGAGCGGACGAGGTGAAGTGGCCGTCCGACACCGTGGCGTTCAGCGTGTACTGGCCGCCGTCCAGGCCAGAGAGAGCCACCAGCTTACCGTCGGTGGGGGAGACGGAGAAGAGAGGGGTGGAGCTTGGTGAGGAGGGGGTGGAGCTATCAGGGGCGAGGCTGTATGTCAGCGTGTCGTAGATGTCCTGGTCGGTGGCGTGGATCTTGCCAAGGACGCCACCCGGATACTCGTCTGTTGCCGTGGTGATGAAAACGTCCAGCGGGAGCACGGCCGGGGGGTGGATGCTCTCCTCAACCAGACGGATGCTGATGAACACGGAGGAGGACAGAGGAGGACGGCCGTTGTCCGAAACCTGAGCCGGCAAAATGGCAGAAACTTAATGGTCACTATTTGTGCAAAATACACATTTTAGGACAAAATAAAAACTTTTAAAAATATAGAAATGGTTAGGTATGTGTGTTCTAGACATGGAGAGCCCTGGTTCCCATCACCACCACCACCTCCATCACCCCTGTAAAGAGGAGCCAGTAAGTTCTGTAGCATCTTCTCTAGCATTGTTACAGTCACAGTGCAGTTCTGCCTACAGCCAGTAGAGGGAGCCCACACGCTTTCGTTACTCTGACGTGAGGCTGCCGAGCAACGTGTGTAGCAGATTAGCGGCAATAACCATCAGAGAGCGGATCATTACAGCTCTCAGCAGCAGCTGAACATCCGCATCAGTGTGCACCGAGGGAACGGCACGCGAGAAACGAGAACCGAGCGCATCAGCGGTTTAGAACTCCGCTACAGACACTGCAGTGCTAGTTTCAGAACGAGAGAGGGAGGAGAGAGGAGGAGAGAGGGAGGAGAGAGAAGGAGAGAGGGAGGAGAGGAGGAGAGAGGGAGGAGAGAGGGAGGAGAGAGAAGGAGAGAGGGAGGAGAGGAGGAGAGAGGGAGGAGAGAGGAGGAGAGAGGGAGGAGAGAGGAGACGGAGAGGGAGGAGAGAGGAGGAGAGAGGGAGGAGAGGAGGAGAGAGGAGGACAGAGAGAGGAGAGAGGAGGAGAGAGGGAGGAGAGAGAAGGAGAGAGGGAGGAGAGAGGGAGGAGAGAGGGAGGAGAGAGGAGGAGAGAGGGAGGAGAGAGGAGGAGGGAGAAAAAGAGAGGGAGGAGAGAGGAGGAGAGAGGGAGGAGAGAGAAGGAGAAAGGGAGGAGAGAGGAGGAGAGAGGGAGGAGAGAGGAGGAGAGAGAAGGAGAGAGGAGGAGAGAGGGAGGAGAAAGAAGGAGAGAGCGAGGAGAGAGGAGAGAGAGGGAGGAGAGAGGGAGGAGAGAGAAGGAGAGAGTGAGGAGAGAGGAGAGAGAGGGAGGAGAGAGGGAGGAGAGAGAAGGAGAGAGGGAGGAGGAGAGAGAAGGAGAGAGGGATGAGGGAGGAGGAGAGAGGGAGGAGAGAGGAGGAGAAAGTATGAGAGAGGGAGGAGAGAGGAGGAGAGAGGAGGAGAGAGGGAGTTGTGAGGAGGAGAAAGGGAGGAGAGAGGAGGAGAGAGGAGGAGAGAGGGAGGAGAGAGGTAGTAGAGAGGAGGAGAGAGGAGGAGAAAGGGAGGAGACAGGAGGAGAGAGGGAGGAGAGAGAAGGAGAGAGCGAGGAGAGAGGAGGAGAGAGAAGGAGAGAGGGAGGAGAGAGGGAGGAGAAAGGAGGAGAAAGGAGGAGAAAGGGAGGAAACAGGAGGAGAGAGGGAGGAGAGAGCAGGAGAGAGAAGGAGAGAGGGAGGAGAGAGGAGGAGAGAGAAGGAGAGAGGGAGGAGAGAGGAGGAGAGAGGGAGGAGACAGGAGGAGAAAGGGAGGAGACAGGAGGAGAGAGGAGGAGAGAAAAGGAGAGAGGGAGGAGAGAGGAGGAGAAAGGGAGGAGAGAAGAGGAGAGACATGCATCTCTCTCCCTCTCTCTCTCCTCTATGTTCCTCTGAGGCTCACCCGGGTCTGCAGCAGATAGTGATCTCTTGCCCGGCGGCTCAGAGTGGCGGCCGAGACCAGCGTGCCCTGTGGCGTGATGTGGAAGGCGCTGTCCTCGTCGCCGCTGACGATGTTGAAGGTGAAGGGTGGGCCGTTGTGGGAGGCGTCCCGGTCAGACACGGTCAGCTGGAGGATACTGGTGCCCATCGGACGGTTCTCCTGCAGGAACCGCACAGAGAACAGCATTAACGACAGGTCCCTAGGATCAGGAACTGTGGGAGGACGTTCTGCTGCATGGGATGGATTATCACAGGACTCCATCAGGAACCTCCACAGCTCCATACCGAGACGTCTGGCGTGTACACGGAGGCCCGACTCCATACTGAGAGAGACTTCTGTATGTGTAGCTCAGTAAATATTGATCATATCAGTCTAAACTGATCATCAGTTATTGATCCTGGTGACCTTCCTGCCTCCTGCTGTGTGCAGCTGAGCTAAAGGTGTTCGGCTGAAGCGGTGTTGGGGGTCTCGGTGTTTTGTCTGTGCGGATGCAGTCTCGGCGGTTATGGTGCGTGTGCCGCGCTGACCTGTATGATGATGCTGTAGTTACTCTGGGAGAAAACCGGGGGGTTGTCGTTGACGTCGGAGACGTCGATGTTGATGGTGGCGCTGCTGGAGTGGGCTGGACTTCCACCGTCGGACGCCATCACGGTCAGAGTGTATCCAGACGTCTGCACAAACACACGCCATGTGTATTAGGGTGGGCACTTTGAGCCCTCCAACTGACACACTGCTGATTATACAGTGTACACCTGCAGCGTACGGTGACGCGTCGGGCTGTTATGACTGTGGTGTTTATAATGTGTTACATTAATTATTATATCATGAGAATCTGTACGGACTGTGTAACTGTACCATTCTGCATAGTGTATAACAATAACAACACAACAACAACAACAACAACAATAACAACAACAACAATAATAACAATAACAAAACAACAAAAAAACAAAACAACAACAACAAACAACAACAACAACAATAATAACAACAACAACAATAATAACAATAACAAAACAACAAAAAAACAAAACAACAACAACAAACAACAACAACAACAATAATAATAATAATAACAAAAACAATAACAATAACAACAAGAATAATAATAACAATAATACTAATAACAATAACAACAAATAACAACCATAACAATAATAATAATAATATATTAATATTTATAATAGTGATAATAATAATAATAAAATAGCAAACAATAATAATAATATTATATTAATATTTATATTAATGATAACAATAATAATAATAATATTATTTTTAATAGCATAATAATAATGATGATGATAATAATAGTAATAATAACAACAATAACAATATTAATAATAACAATAACAAATAATAATAATAATGATGATGATAATACGAATAAAAACAACAATAAAAACAATAATAATAATATAGTGATATTTATAATAACAATAATAATAATAATAATAATAATAATATAGTAATATTTATAATAATAATAATAACAACAATAATAATAATAATAATAATAATAATAATGATAATAATGATGATAATAATAATAAAAACAAGAATAATAATAATAATAATAATAATAATAATAATAATAATAATAATAAGGATGATGATGATAATAATAATAAAAACAATAATAATAAAAACAATAATAATAATAAAATAATTACAATAATAATAATAATAATAATAATGAAAACAATAATAATAATAATAATAATAATAATAATAGTCATATTTATAATAGTAATAATAATAACAATAATAATAATAATAATGAGGATGATTGATGATGATGATAATAATAATATAGTACTATTTATAATAGTAATAATAATAATAATAATAATTATTAATAAAAATAATAAAATAAATAAAAATCTGTGGTGGTTACTGTACTATGATGAGTATTATGGTATGGTATTAGTGGTGTGCTGTATCATTGTATCCGGAGCTGTATCTACAGTGGTATACTGTGCTGGGTCATGATCCTCACACTGGGATACGTTTAGCATCGTGGTACTTTACAGGCGCCCTGTATCCTGATCATCACTGTGTTGGGTATTACACTGTGATGACTGTCACCCTAAACTGTGTGTAGTGTTGCATGGTAGAGGTTTGTCAGTCCGCACTGCTCGGTGTGCGTTTGCGTGCCCAACCTTTTCTCTGTCTAGCTGACGGGCCACCTTGACCTCTCCTTTCAGCGGGTCGATGGTGAACGGGCTGCCTTGGTTTCCGTCGACGATGGAGTAGCGCACCTGGCTGTTGGACGGACCGTCTGCGTCATCAGCCACGACCTTCAGACACAAATGCACACAACTGCGTTAGTGGACCCGGTAAGACCCAGGGCGAGCGAGCGAGCGCACGCGCGCCTGTGGCGGCCAGCTCGGCATCATCAGGCAACATTCCCAGGGACTCACGGTCAGGATGGTCTTCCCCAGCTCTGCGTCCTCGCTGACCACGGCGGAGTACACGGCCTGGCCGAACACGGGGCTGTTGTCGTTTACGTCCGTCACGTTGATGTTGACGGTGGCCATGTCGCTCAGTGCCGGCGTCCCTCCGTCTGTGGCCTCCACCGTTAGGTAGAACTCATGGGAGGATTCATAATCCAGAGGCTCGATCACAAAGACACCGCCTACCGATGGATGGAAACAGTGGGTTAATATTCATAACCATATTTCACGATCAGATGACGAGTCTAGAACGCGTATTGACTCATAGGGCTGTCCCTCTGTGCTACGTCATACGCTCCGCCAGCTAATGAATCACTGAACGAGTGCCTGAGCCCTCCATACTGACCGGTGCGCGGGTCCACGCTGAAGGCCCCTCTCTCGTTGCCGTTGACAATGCTGTAGGTGATGTGGTCCCCGGACTCGGCCTCCCGGCTCAGCGCCTGCACCCGCAACACCTGCGTCCCCACGGAGATGTCCTCCGGCACGGTGGCGGCGTACTCGCGCCGCTGGAACACCGGAGGGTCGTGGTTGATGTCCAGCACAGAGACGGAGACGGTGCAGACCGAGGAGAGCGGGCGGGGTGAGCCGCGGTCGCTCACGCGAGCCCGGAGCGTGTACGAGGAGCGGATCTCGCGGTCCAGAGGCGAGTCCAGAAACAAGATGCCGGAAGCCTCGTCCACGGAAAACACTCCGTCAGCCGAGTCCAGCAGAGAGAAGAGCAGGGCAGCGTTGGAGCCTGAGGAGAAACCAGATACGGACAGTGTAAGGATGGTTTGGGGCTTGGACAGTCCCTGTAGAACCCTAGACTGTTCTAGACTGTATTAGGGACCCCACAGCGGAACGTTAGAACTTCACTACTTGAACTGAACCCCAACAGATGATGGGTCTAATGGAAAGACAATGACCCAATCCAACAAGCCCACCAGTATGAGGAGGAATGGGCTGAGATCCCTCCCAGTCAGTGTGCTCAGAGGTCAACAGTTATCTGTGCTACGAATCCTGCATTCATAATGCACATATGAGGCATTATATAGCATACATAACACTTATAATACCTGCCATAAGCTTGTTTAATGTCTCAAAGTAGTACCAATGACATGCGCATTACTTAATAATGCAACAATGTGCAACTTTGTAATGTCAAGTTTCATAACACCTTATAACCCCTGCTTATAACAGCACCGTAAACACTAATGTCATAATGCGCCATAAGGCTTTATAGAGTTTTATGTCAGGCCACTGGTAATACAGGACGTATGGACAATGGTTGTTTGAATAGCTGACCTAGTTCACTATTCATGCTTATAATGCTCTTATGAACAGCTGTTATAGTGCATTATGAACCCTGAACCATACTCCTGTTTTATAAAGTCTTATGCATGTGATTAGAACTAGTGGTATACAATCATATAAGCCTATGCCTGGCATTATAAAGCACTATGTATGCCATATGACACCTTATGAACGCATTTGCATCGTAGTATGCATACAGGGTTCATAGGAGGTGGTGCCGTCTTTGGTTCATCTGAACATCAAATCTATAGCACCGCTGTACCTAATGAGATGTTCACGTATAGCATACATAAGCATGAATAGCGGCTTATGAGGCATTATATAGCATACATAACACCTTAAAATACCTGCCATAAGCTTGTTTAATGTCTAAGTAGTTCCAATGACATTCGCATTACTTAATAATGCAACAGTGTGCAACTTTGTAATGTCAGGTTTCATAACACCTTATAACCCCTGCTTATAACAGCACCGTAGACACTAATGTCATAATGCGCCATAAGGCTTTATAGAGTTTTATGTCAGGCCACTGGTAATACGGGATATATGGACAATGGTTGTTTGAAATAGCTGACCTAGTTCACTATTCATGCTTATAATGCTCTTATGAACAGCTGTTATAGTGCACTATGAACCCCTGAACCATACTCCTGTTTTATAAAGTCTTATGCATGTGATTAGAACTAGTGGTATACAACCATATAAGCCTATGTCTGGCATTATGAAGGACTATGTATGCCATATGACACCTTATGAACGCATTTGCATCGTAGCATGCATACAGGGTTCATAGGAGGTGTTGCTGTCTTTGGTTCATCTGAACATCAAATCTATAGCACCGCTGTACCTAATGAGATGTTCACGTATAGCATACATAAGCATGAATAGCGGCTTATGAGGCATTATATAGCATACATAAGACCTTATAATACCTGCCATAAGCTTGTTTAACGTCTCTAAGTAGTTCCAATGACATGCGTATTACTTAATAATGCAACAATGTGCAACTTTGTAATGTCAGGTTTCATAACACCTTATAACCCCTGCTTATAACAGCACCATAGACACTAATGTCATAATGCGCCATAAGGCTTCATAGAGTTTAATGTCAGTCCACTGGTAATACGGGATATATGGACAATGGTTGTTTGAAATACCTGACCTAGTTCGCTATTCATGCTTATAATGCTCTTATGAACATGTTATAGTGCATTATGAACCCCTGAACCATACTCCTGTTTTATAAAGTCTTATGCATGTGATTAGAACTAGTGGTATACAATCATATAAGCCTATGCCTGGCATTATAAGGCACTATGTATGCCATATGACACCTTACAAACGCATTTGCATCGTAGTATGCATACAGGGTTCATAGGAGGTGGTGCCGTCTTTGGTTCATCTGAACATCAAATCTATAGCACCGCTGTACCTAATGAGATGTTGACATATACCATACATAAGCATGAATAGCGGCTTATTAAGCATCGTTCAGGCTTCAAAAGTAATAACACCGTCGCTGTGCGGAGGCCGAGCTACGCCTTCATTCTTTACCTCCGCCTGCGTTATTGATTTAATACCAGCGCATCACAATGCATAAACGCCTGCTCTGTATTCACGCTCATCGATTCAGACGGAACGCCACCGCCGATAATCCGAGCGGCTAACGCTCCCCCCCAAGCCCAGCCCCGCGCATCTCATTAAACAGCACAATGTGCGAGTGAAGGAGTGACTCATTCCCCGCTAATACGAGTAAACAACGCCGAGGCAGGAGCCCAGATATCTCTCATCGCGCAACCAGACTGAGACGGAGCGCCGCAGTCGCCCTAATGCATTCCTGCAGGTGATTTATTGCGCCGCTGCTTATTATATTCCCATTTATCAGAGAACCATCTCTCATTACTGACGATAAGCATAACGAGCAGGACCCTTTACACAAACACAGGCAGGCATAGAGCCCCCCCCCTCCGCCCCCACCCGCGGGGCTCGGTGCTCCCATCCCAGCACATTAGCACGGTGGAAAAAACTGGTCAGTGGTCGTTAAGCAAATTGAACCGAATGATTTAACCGTCTTTTATGCCACCTCCAGCTGTGAGGTGGTCCTCCAGCAGCCCCTCCTGCTGAGAGCTACGCTTACAGGGCTCCGGATCAGAGGCTTCCGAGTAAACACGGCGCACCGACAGTGGGAAACACGCGGCGGTCTGGGTTTCCAGCTGGTTTTTGGGGTGGTGGCTAAATTGTTGATACAGTGTCCTGGGTGGTTGCTAATGAGATTGCCAGGCCACTGCTATCATATCCCGGGTGGCTGCTTAGGCTTAAATCGTTCCTAAGTGGTTCCAGAGGTGTTGGGAGGTCAATGCTATGGTATTCCGGGTGGCTTTAAGGTGTTGCTCAGCCAATGATATGCTATCCCTGGTGGTCAGTAGGTTGCTACTATGGTTTTCCAGGTATTTTTAAGGGGTTGGCTGGCCATTGCTATGGTATCCCAGTGTGTTGTTAGGGTGTTGGTATGGTACCCCAGGTTGCTGATTAGGCGTTGCTAAAGCATTCCTAATTTTAGAGGTGTTGCTAGGTCATTGCAATGGTATTCCAGGTGGTTATGAGGTGTTGCCAGACCACTGATGGCTACTATGCCACTCCTATGGTATCCCAGGTGGTGCCAAAGTGTTGTTAGGTTGTCGCTATGGTATCCCAGGTTGCTGCTCATGTGCTGCTGGACCACCGCTAAAGTTTTACAGATGTGCTTCGGTGTTGCCAGGCTACTGATGTCATCCCATGTGGTTGGTAGGCATGTACTAGGGTTTTCCAGGCGGTTGTTAAGTTGTTGCCAGGATCATCCCAAGTGGGGATGCTTGGCCATTGTCATGATATCCCAGGTAGTAGCTAGTCTGTTGCTGTGGTATTCCAGGTGGTGCCAAATTGTTGATACGGTTTTCCAGTTGGTTGCTAATGAGTCACTAGGTCACTGCTATGGGTGGCTATGATGTTGTGAGGCCATTTATATGTTACCCCAGGTGCTCACTAGGCTATTGCCGTTGGGTGGTGGTTAAGGAGTGACTACGGTCAGCCAGGTCAGCACACGGGTTGGGTGGGCTGAACCAGCTCTTTTTGGACCCGAGGTCCCAGTTCCATAGCTTCAGTGCGGGAGGGTCTTAAGGAGGAGAGAAGGAAGAAGGGAAGCTGGCCTGTATGGACTGTGTGGCTTCTCTAAATGAGAGCGGAATTCCAGAGAAGGACCGAGTGACATTTAGGACATAATGGATCGAGTGATGTGAACAAAGAACAGTGGGAAAGAGGCAGATTCCAGAGCCGAACCGGAGAGAAAGAAAGAGAGAACCGAAACTGTAGATCATCGCTGTCGTATGAAGAGACTGGGAGCACTTTAAGCTTTCAAAGGAGTGACTGTGGGGGAGGTAAAACACCCCTCACCCCCAGGGAAAGTTTCCACTCAGTCTACAGCGAGGCCAAGCCAGGGGCCCCCAGGCCACAGGGGAAATTCCCCTTCGGGCGCTACATCTCGGATTCTAAACGGATTTGGTTTGGTCTGGAAATGTCTAGGAATCCTATGGAGTCTAATTCCAGGTATCGGGAAGTTCATTTGTAGGCCTGGGTTCCGGAATTGTCCTGACAGTTGAAAGGAATTCTCTAACTTTAGGGAAGCTCACCTGTGTCGAGGTCGGATTTGGCACTTGCCAGCCGGGCGACCGACGCCTGTCAGTGTCTACTCGGTGTCTCTCTGAATTCGTTCTATTATGAGACAATGCTAATCACTGGTGGATTAACTGTAGGGATACCGCTGGGACGGTGAAATCTTGTGATGGCGGTGCGACTTGTCGGTGAGTGTCCTCACAGCACCTGTTTGATCTCAACTCCCTAGGCCCCACACTAGCCGTGATGGTGCGAGATGGACGCGTGCCACGCTCACAGTAAACCTTGTGAGCCCTCCGTTTTTGCGCTATTTTAATCCATACACTTCCAAATAAAGGACGTTCAGTATGTTAGCTATTTTGCTGGTCTCCCCATCTCGGCCACGTCCAGATTTTTTCGGTGCTTATTGTCTCGCACCTTCATTTCTCATGATGCAGTCTCGCCCTTGTAATTCCTACTCACGTCTCCATCGAGGGAGGAGGGTCCTTCAAGCTTCACTCTATAAAAAAAAAACACAAAGCCACGTGCGTGTGAATTGTAGGTTTCTCATCGTGTCCAGCACTGCTCGAAAGGATCAAATAGGGCGTGTGAAAAAAATTATTTTGTCGCTCTCCGGGTGTACAATATGTCACATATTGAAACCACCACTGTGCAGTTCTGGATTCTTGCACAGGTAATTCTAAAAAATTTCCAAAATGAGGACTGTAAGAGAGAAGTCTTGGAATTGTTTCCACTAGCGAGAAAAAGACATGCCTAGTGCAGTTCTAGATATCTAGAATTAAAACAAAAAAAAATCCGGTTAAAAGTATATTGCACGTTCCTCACTCCTAGGCCACACATTAATGGCAAAACTGAAGATTAAAAAAGCTCTAAGGCAGTGTTATCGGGTTTTAGAAAGGAAGTATCCGGCTAAAAACCCAAAATATCCGTTTTGTGAAAGGCAGTCATGTACAGTTTAGTGGGTCCGTTCTAGATAAAATAGAACTTCAGTCGATTAGCTGATACGGAAGTTTCGGATTGGATTTGGATCGGATCAAGACCATTCCTCCAGTCAAAACACACATTCCCTGGGGGGGGCTCCCCCACCACTTGTCTTCAGTGTTTCCTACAGTGTGGGGTGACATGGGCCGTCGCTGGTCTTTACGCGTTCAAATAAATATATAGAAATAAAAAAATAGACATCGAAAATTCAACTAATTTCAACAACAGACAACAACCCCGCCACATCGACTGATCTATCCGAAAAACAACTGAGCGCCTCAGGCCGATGCCGGTAGAAAAACCGCCATCCAGATTATTGAGGGATTTCCAAAAACGAACTCATTTCACTGACCAGGCAGTGGAACCCACAGTCCAGCTCCTGAGATTCAACAGGCAGCCGTTAAACTGAGAGCGGTTGTCCCAACTGCGGAAGCTGTCGAACTCGTGCAGCGCTACCATCTCAGTCGACGATGCAAACCTACCTCCCCTCGGACTAACACAAAAAAATAACAGACACCTCAGACCCCACTGCAACCTCCAGCAGCGGGCCACACTCTGGTGGCTACTGCGTCTGCGCCAGCACGGATCCAGACAGACGGCCATCAGGGACGGCCACCACACACTGCCGGAGGACAAGCTGAGCCACTCCTCACTGCTAAAGACCCAGAGAGGAGGAGAAAGGTAGTAATTAAAGGAGAGAAAGAGGGAGGGAGAAAAAAAGAGAGGGGGAGCAAGACAGAGAAAACAGAGCAAGGCATGCCTGAGAACTGCTGCGCGAGGAAGAAGGGACAGGCAGAAAGAGAAAAAAGAGAGGGTGGACAGAATGAAAGGAAGAAGGAAAGATGTTAAAAAGAAGAAAAGGAAAAAAGGAAGACTATAAAAAGGAACGAGAGAGAGAAACAGAGAAAGAGTGTGAGGGAGGAGGAGAAGGAAAGTAAAGGAGAGAACAAAAGGAAACTTGAAAATGAGGACAGAGTAAAAGAGTGAAAAGGAAAATGAAGGAAAGAGGAGCATCAGAAAGTGAAGAGAGAGAAAAAGAGAAGGAGGAAACAGAAAAAAGGAGAAACAGAGAGAAAAGCACTAAGAGCAACAAGAAGGAAACAGAACGAGAGAATTGAGAGGGGGGGGTGAGAGGAGGAGTGAGGGAGAGAGTGAGAGAGAGAGGGAGTAAGGAGGAGTGAGAGTGAGAGGAGTGAGAGAGAGAGTAAGAGGGGGGGGTGAGAGGAGGAGTGAGGGAGAGAGGAGGAGTGAAGGAGAGAGTGAGGGGGTGAGAGGAGGAGTGAGGGAGAGAGTGAGAGGAGGAGTGAGGGAGAGAGAGAGGGGGAAGGAGATAGGGAAAGAGTGAGGGAGAGAGCGAGAGAGCGAGAAGGAGTTAAGGAGTGAGAGAGAGGAGTGAGGGAGAGAGTGAGAGAGAGAAAAGGAGAGAGAGGAGGAGTGAGGGAGAGAGTGAGAGAGAGGGAGAGAGAGGAGGAGTGAGAGAGAGAGAAGGAGTGAGAGAGAGGAGTGAGAGAGAGAGAGAGGGGAAGAGAGAGGAGGACTGTAATTGAGATAGTGTAAGAGAGAGAGTGTGATAGAGATAGAGAGATAGAGTAGTAGAGGAGATAGAGGGGAAGAGAGAGTAGGACTGATGGAGAGAGTTGAATATATAGAGAGAGAGAGGGGGGAAAGATATGAGGAACTGAGGGAGAGAGAGAGAGAGATAGATTGAGAGAGGTAAGATAGAGGAGAGTTAGTGTTGGAGAGTAGGAGTATATAGGTTAATAGTAGAATTATTGACTATTGAGCGAGGGGAGAGATAGATGAGAGAGAGGTACGAGATAGGAGGAGTGATAGAGAGAGGAGGAGATGATGGAGAGCAGAGCAGAGAGAGATATGGGAATATAGATTAGGAGTGATAGAGAGAGGAAGAGATGAGGAGAGATATTACGGTAGTAGATAGGGTAGAGAGAGATAGAGAGAAGTTTAAGAGATATGTTTATTGAGAGAGAGAGAGAGAGNGGAAGAGAGAAGAGAGAGAGTGGGAGAGAGGAGAGCTGAGAGTGGGAATAGAAGTATTAGTGAGAGATGATGAGAGAGAAGATAGGAGAGATAGGGAGAGAGAGATAGAGAGAGTGTAAGATAGATGATTAGTTGAATAGGGAATAGAGAGAGATAGTATAGAAGAGAGAGGTAGAGTGGGATAAGAGAGGGAGGATGAGAGAGAGGATATAGAGAGAGTATCTGAGATAGAGAGAAAGAGATATGAATAGAGTTGAGTATTTTGTTCCTGTGTTTGACGTGAGTGTCTGGTGTGTGGAGCTGATAGAGAAGCTGTTAGCTACTTTCTTTCCTGGCCATCACTTTCACTTTCTATCCCTAATGGCTACTTCTAGGACTGCACTATCACTCTACTGGCGCACAATAGCGCTCCTCTTCTCCTCCATCACGGAACAACAGAACAAAGGAGCGGGATAGAGGAGAGGAATATCCACACAGCAGACATGCTCTTCAGAAGAAGCTCCGACTACAACACACAGACACACGC
>JAMWET010000646.1:142500-175996 GCA_024036415.1 Prochilodus magdalenae | reverse complement strand
GTATGCACCGAGACGTGAGATCACATGGGGAGACTACAAGACATAGAAGGAGAGAACCATTACTGTCCGGACTTGTGTTGAGTGACCAACAGCCATGATTGGGGAAACATATACAGTGAGCAGATGGTGTCCTCCATGAGTCATCCTGTTAGTGTACAGCACCATAAGTAGGCACGGCTGCACCACGCAGGACCACATGCACACATGACCCGCTACACATACTGTCCTTAACACCACGTCACCGTCACCAAAGACTGCAGTGGAGTCGTACCAGACTGTCATGGAGCGACTCAGAATGGCATTGGGTCATCTTCAGTGAGGAGTCCCGCTTTAGTCTTGGTGGAGACGCCCAACGAATCCGTGTGTGGAGGCACCGTGGTCAGCACCAAGATGAACGGCTTGCTGTCACACGTCCAGAAGACCTGAAGTCACTCCACCTCCACCCCTACCGCACCATCTGCAGGAACTGTGTGAGGATATTCGAGCTGCATGGGATGGATTATCACAGGACACCATTAGGAACCTCCACAGCTCCATGCTAAAACGTTACTCACTGTAAAACGGTGGGGATTCAAATCTGAGAAATGACTTTTTAATGCTCGTGAGTATGAACCACCTGTTCTGGAACTAATGCTCCATAATCGGGTTCAGTGCTCCCAACACAACAGCAGGCTAGCGCTGGTTCTACTCTTCCCTGAGAGACGTATCTGGTCCGAGAAGCCTTTAATAAATGAAGTCCACGCAGGAAAAATGTTGTAGCATGGCACGTTTAGCCGACGCTCCTATCCAGAGCGACCTACAAGCTTAATCATATTACAGGTAGGCCAGTGTAGTGTTAGGAGTCTTGCCCAAGGACTCTTATTGGTGTAGCACAGCATAGGCACCTCCAACATGGTACGGTAGCTCAACGACAAGTGGTATTATCCGTTGCACCACACCAACCACTGCCTAACTTTGCACGCCCCACGATGTGAGTTATGTGCATGCACACATTGCAACACTGATGTTGGAGAGATATATGGTGCAGCCCTACAGTGAATTTCAGTCATTATAAATAATGTCTAGAGTACATAGGGGTTGAATACCCATGTCTTCATTGGGTCACATGGTGGGATCATTCCGAATTATTCATCAATGTTCAACCAATAAGCAAAGAGCACACGGGTCATGGCACACGTGCAAAGGAAACAGCGAAATCCCAGTGAACGTCTTATACAAGTGCACTGCAGTGCGTTCGTCCTGAGCCAAAGAGTTTCGTAGAGTGAAACTCAATGAAAGTGATATTAATCAATAGCCCTGATATTTCCCAACAATGTATATGATGAGAAAGGAGCAGAAACCATGATATGATGCATGATATGACTCACTGTGCTACAAAGCCATTTCAGTAGGCCATGTCAGAGTGTTTGTTGTAGACGGCTCCATGGACGACGGAGCCAAACACAGTTTGGGTAGAGTTTAAGCGCTAATCCGCTACCATTTATCTCCTCGTAGCATCTCAGATAGACTGCAGCAAGGGTTTGGCCAAACATCAAATTTCCATACTTCCCTTAACGCAGTCCATCGTCCGAGACGTTCGCTTCTCCAGATCACCGCTGGAGCTGCGAGGCTGTGTAGAGGGGAAGTGATGGGTTCGTTTGCGACCACTAGGTCAGCCATGCCTAATTCATTATACACCTGCAGACTTGTAGCTCAGCGGATAACACCACTGCCCGCCAGAGAGCCACCACCACATGTGGGAGACTGGGGTTCGAATCCCAGTCTGGGTGACTATGCTGTGCTACATCAATAAGAGTCCTTGGCAAGACTCCTAACACTACACTGGCCTCCCTGTAATATGATTAACTGTGTTAGTCGCTCTAGATAAGAGCGTCAGCTAAATGCCATAAATGTAATGCTAATGTGGTTTCAGACCCAGTAGAAGCTCAGAGGGATTTTCTGGTTGAAAGGTATGATGATCTCATTTCAGGGTTCAAAATGTCAATTTTATTTATTCATATTTTTTGTCTCGATTTATTACGATTGTTCTTACCAGTATTGCAATAAGATCATTTGCCCTACAGTTCTATAACATGCTCAATCACACCATACTAAGGCAATGTACTGATCTCATTTCAGGGGTGAACGATTCAAAATATCAAAATATCTCGATTTTTTATCTTGATTCATTACGATTGTTCTTACCAGTTTTAAGATTGAGATTAACAATGAGATCATTTTCCCTACAGTTCTATAACATGCTCAATCACACCATACTGAGGCAAGGTACTGATCTCATTTCAGGGCTGAACGATTCAGCCAAAATATCTAATTGAGATTTTTCTGAGATTGAGAGTTAAATTGGGATAATTTTCTATAATTTTCTATAATATTTTTCTGGCTTGATTTCCCAAAGTCTGGAAATCAGTATGAGACATTGAGTATGGTCACTACGGAAACCCATATTTTCTTCAGTTGAGTAAACCTGAACTGAAAAACCTGTTGACTTAATGTGATTAACACTGTACAAAGCCGTGTTTGCTAGTCATGTACTGGCTAGCGGTTCTAAGGTTTGCTAATGTGGTCACTATAGTAACAGCCAGTGCTAAAACATTTGGCGAAGGCACTGCAGTGTTATGATTGTTTCAGTAGTGACAAAATGGAATCTTCAATCGCACTATACTGAGACCATGTACTGATCGCATTTCAGGGCTGAACGATTTGGGCAAAATGTGTAATTGCGATTTTTCTGACCGATATTAAGATTGAGAGTTAAATTGGGATCATTTTTTATAATTTTCTATAATATTTTTCCGGCTTGATTTCCCAAAGTCTGGAAATCAGTATGAGACATTAAGAATGGTCACTACGGAAACCCATATTTTCTTCAGTTGAGTAAACCTGAACTGAAATACCTGTTGACTTAATGTGATTAACACTGTACATAGCCGTGTTTGCTAGTCATGTACTGGCTAGCGTTTCTAAGGTTTGCTCAAAATGAGCTAGTGTTGTCGCTATAGCAACAGCCAGTGCTAAAACATTTGGCGAAGGTACTGCAGTGTTATGATTGTTTCAGTAGTGACAAAATAGAATGTTCAATCGCACTATACTGAGACCATGTACTGATCTCATTTCAGGGCTGAACGATTTGGGCAAAATGTGTAATTGCGATTTTTCTGACCGATATTGAGATTAAAATCTAAATTGGGATAATTTTCTAGCATTTTCTATGATATTTTTCAGGCTTGATGTCCCAAAATCAGCGCTTTTGAGCTCTCCAGAGATAAAGTTGTGACTATCGTAGTACTGTCACTGCTGAAACATTTGGTGCGGGTACTGTAGTATTGTGATTGGTTGTGTTTTGGCAGTAACAAAATGGAATGAAATTCAGGGAAATTATCTAATGATCATTTTTTCTGACCAATATTGAGAGATTTAAACAAATGTTAATTGAGGTCCAGTTCCTTTTAGAGGCCAAGAAGACGAGTGTATCGAGTTTTTATATGGCCTGAGACTCGAAAGTTCTAGAAGTCTGGAGATCAGTACGAGTTAATGAAACACGTCACTCCTGAAACACATAGTTAAGTAGACTTCTTTGTGCTTAAATGGAAGATCTGACGATTTTATGTGATTGACACTGTCCAAACCTGGTCATGTACTAAATGAATGGTGGACGTCCCCATTAAAACTGTTACATCATTAAATATATTAATTAGTAAATGATCGAATTTATTAATTATAGAATGTAGGCATGTAGTTATCGCTGACGTACGCAGGCTCCAAGGCTGCAACAATGATTCCATCATACTTGATCAATGCTGAATGTAAACTGAACGTCTGTTAGGGCTGACGAGCTCGAGTTCAGTGCAGCCTGCAGTACCAAGTGCTCTCCAGTGGCTTGAAAAGCTCCACCATACTTCAGCTGATAGCGGAGCACAAAGTGCCACCGCTGTGATGATGATGACGATGATGGTTAGATAGGGTTGATGCTGTCCTGCAACGCTCACTGCGGTTCAGGCCCACTGGCTCACTGGGTTGCCAGATTGGTAGAAATCACCATTTTAATCCAGCTGGCTAGGAAACTATTATTTAACAGTGATTGTTTTCACCTTATAGCATTTAGCTAATACACACAGTTCCCAATAATAACAACATCCTGATATACCACATATACTCACGCTGCATCACGATATTGACTTTAAATGGTGAAGATGAGTGAATATTCATGAGGGACCGACCAATAGAATCGCTCCAAACCTGCTTAGTAATAAGCCTTGTTCTATCAGCTCCACTGCAGGGTAAGAAAGCTGGGTCATCCTCCTGTAGAGCTCCACTCTGGAGGGTTTTAAGGTGGACTGTATAGTTCGATGTCTTCACTTTTACTACAGTAAGCCATTAAGGTAAACAGAAGGAGAATCTTCGAACCAGTACTGTAAATAAATAAGTAAATAATAAATAAATAAATAAATAATAAATAATAAATAAATAAACACTTTTTGCAATGATTCCAAAAAAATGTCAATGTCAATAAAATCAAATATTATTGTTCTAATATCTTTCTTGTCATGAAGTATTTGATTATATGTGTTAATATTCAGCTTCCGGTTCTGAGCACCTGATGCATTCTGGATGACTGAACCCAAACTCTGTTCAGACCTTGAATCCAGCAGGGATCCGTCCGGAGGCAGCAGTCAAACACGAGCGCTGCACTGAGCTAGAGTTTCACACGCTATTTCGTCCCGCTGCTGAGGTAATAAAGCCTCCAGCTGAGTAAGCGGGCCTCCCCCAGATGTCCCACACCAAACGAGCGCGAGCTGAAGGCGCTCCCCACCTCCTCTTCCCCTTCTCTGCTCCACACACGCACACGCGGATACAGGTCCGCTGGAACCTAACGGGACAGAATGGCGACCAGCAGAGGAGGGGAACTTCCCCCCCCTGACTTCCTGCCGACCTGAGGGACTGCCCCCTCCCTCTTACACCAACATGTAACATGCACGCGCTGCTCTGGAGCGGCTGCGGCTCCTCCGGCTGTAGGGCTTCTATTCCTAAACGGGGCGGCGATATGGAGACTTATTTAAAGGGCCCGTATCCGGCATCGCCATCGTTTGGAGTCCTTTACCATCGCCATCGTTTGGAGTCCTTTACCAAAAATATTGGCTCATTTCTATGTGGCTTTACAACGGAACAGCCTGATGTATGTAAATGAGGTCTGTTCTGATTGGCTGCTCCTATACTGTGATGGATTAAAAGCTATTTATCGGTTATCTGGACTGAAACACATATATATACAAATATGTGTATATATATATATATTATATATATTATATATTATATTATATTTATTATATATTATATTATATATATATATATATATATATATATATATATATATATATATATATATATATATATATATATATATAAGCTTAGGCCATTCATATTGAGATTAGCTGGAGGTCCAATTATAATTTTATTAGTATCAATTAATATTGATAAGGCTAGAAATGTAGGATGAAACATTATAAAAATTTAATATCATGATCTTAGGGACCAAAAATTGTTCAAATATGCTAAGAATGTTCACAAAATACTAAAACTGAAATCTTTTTAATGCGTTAATATTGACAGTTAATCAGTTAATATTGACAATCAATTCCCAATCCCAATTTTAGTGTATTAAAACATCCTATTTGATCTCTTATTGCTGGAAACATGTGATAAGAATGTTCAGGCTAAATCCGGCTCCTGATTGGCCAGAAGAAAATTTAATTTTCTTCCTATTCAAATTAAACAAGCTGATCAGGGCCTGACCAATATATTAGCTGGCTGATATCAACAAACACCAGTTTATCAGTAACAGCAAAACTGATAAGACTAGAGATGAAACATTATTACCATTAAATATGAAATATTATGAGAACAAAATAATAATAATAATAATAAAAATCATCTATTATGATGTTAAAATTGTTCAAATGTACTGAAAGTACTAATACACCGCTGAAATCATTTCAATAAGTTAAAATTGAGCATTAAAAATCAAAAACATTTAGTTGAAATTAACATTACAGTAACACTGAAGGTGGCACCGTGTGGTCATGAGTTTTAGGGGTCATGATTTTAAATGTTAATTAAGTTCAAACTTAATACTCACCAAAGGTTTTAACACCAGGCTGAATGTGGCCTCCTATTGGCCCCCAGATCCTTACTCAAATTAAACATGGTGATCATGGTCTGACCGGTATCAGCAGAAATGCTGATAAGACTAGAGACAAAACTTTTAATATGTGACCAATAAGATCAGTTTTTGAATTTTAAAAAGGCCTGAAAATGTTTAGAAACTGAAATTTTGAAATTTGAAATTTATTTTGGTACGTTGTACTGAAAATCCAAAATATAAAATAAAATTGACATATACATTAACATTAAAAGTGGCAGCATGTGGCCATGAGAGGTTCAATATTTTATTGGGCTTTTCTTGTTAATTAATTTCAGATGCAGCCTAATAATCACCCCCACCCCCCACCCAACCTGCGATAAGATGATTTAGACCAACCAACCAACCAAATTCATCTGTAAATGCCAGAAACTGATAAGCACACTTAGACTCTCAAACTATCCAGCCTGTAGTTTTAACACCAGGCTGAATTCGCCCTATTCACCAGCGTCTTCTTATCCAAACGTTCCTGTTCCACCTTAAAAGGTGCTGCAGTTAGCCTTTAGCACTGGAAGCACTGTGATCCTCGCTGGAGCATTTAAGACGGACCAGGCAATTCAAACAAGAAGCTGGAGAACAACTTCACCGCCATCGTGTTCATGCCGGTACATGTATCCTTCCTGAGGTGTCATGCACAGAGCCCTAGCCGTAAGTACGCGCTATGCTAGGTGTGCTAATAATCGGAACAGATTTGCTAGACAGCAGCGCACTGTGGTCATGAACTGGACAGTGATTTCTTTGTGCGTGTTCTGCAGAGAGAGTGACCGTCTCGCAGTCTCGCTCCGCACTCCTACGAAAACCAAAACGCGACCACACTTCACTTACTTCTCTTAGCCGGCTGCCTTCCGCCACGTTCCCCCCCAACACAAAACCAAACCGCAGTGCATGCTGTGTCTGTGCACCTGCCTCTGAGAGGCTTGCTGCTAACTTGGTTGATGTTAGACAGAGTTTAAGCTGAGCTGAAGCCTGGTTTTAATGATAACCGCAATGTACTAACAGCAGGGTACTTGGTCTCGCTAGGCAGGACCAGGGGCGCTACGATTAATCGACTACGCTGACCAAAAATCAACTTGGAGACCAAATTAGTTGGCAACTATTCGAATAATCGATTAGTCAGGGACATCATCACACATGTTTTGCCAAGAATGCTTCGACGGTACCGCTTACTGGAGAGTTAACGCGCGATAGCAGCCTCCAGAACAACACCCTGAAAAGTCTGGAAGCGTTTGACGCTCAGCTCAGTTGTGCTGTTTGTCAGCTGATAATCACATGAGAGTTGGAAAATGGAGTGATTAATCGGAATAATCGATTATTCGTTTATAAAAAACTAAGACACTGATTATTTGATAATCAAATTAGTCCTTTGCTGCAGCCCTAGTCTGGACATCGCTGGGATTTAGATTCCTGGTTTTCCAGTGACTCCACAACTAGTATCGCCCAACCACAGAATCCAACCTGCCTGATTTAAATAATCACACATAGGAAAAGAACTGCCCAGCAAAACCTGAACACAGTCGATACTGTGAATAACGAAAATCCAATACCATGGTACATCACGTTGGAAGCTGTAGGTGTTTGAAAGGTAACCCATATCCCCATATACCCATAAACAACACCTTAGAGGCTTCGGATACTTGTTGGCATTACCAAACTGGAACCTCAACACCTTTATATTCCACCTTAAAAACCAACACCTGCATGGCCATCAACGCTCGAGACCTTCAAACCTGTCCCTGCACGAGTGACGGGAATCGGGAGGCGGAGGCGGTGCCAAATGAGCATACAGTAGCACTCTTGATAGGTATCACTACACCTGATACGATTCCTCAAACTTGTCGTGCCTGCATAGTTTACCAACCTCTTATCTCACTAAGCATTTTTCAGATCATCTGATGGCGTCTTCACTCTTTTAGCTTCATGGTTGCATGGTATTTGGACTGGCAACTATGCTGCATATGTATCGGTTTGCTAATGCTAATGCTAATGTTAGCAGTGCACGCTTACACTGCTTGTCAGTGTTAACAGTAGAGGAGTCTAAACTTATCCCCTGTGTTCCCTGAAGCTTTGACTATAAGTTAATTAAAAAATCACGAAATATAATATTGTGATTTTCTGTATTATGGATATTTTCTTACAGCCCTACTGACAACCGGTGTAGTTTGAGGCACAGTGCTACTAATGGCTGGGATTTATGAATTTATGGAGAAGCTAAAAGCTTATCCCCACCCCAAACGGGTGACAGAAGAGCTCACCTGGCTTATTACTGCAGCACTTAAAATAAAAGTTCAAAATTCATCATCCTACAACTCTAGAATCAACTTTGTCCCTCCTCCAAGAGTGACAATCAGATTCGGTGTGAAGGTCCCACTGTGTTTAAAGCCATGTCTGAATAGTCTAGATGTTAAACCAGCTGAACATTAATTCTTGGGCAGCATTAAGTGCAAGTATATCAGCTCTGTATAAAATGTTAACCTACTGATCCTCCAGAAAGATATCCGCAGTAGAACCATGTCCAGCGGAGTGCCACCAGCACAGCAGCATGGCCTGGGGCTGAGGGGGTTTCAGTTTTGAACCCCTGACCTTCTGATTGCTGACTCGCTTCACCTAGTAATTGTTCACCAGCCTCTACACACTGCTAGCACTACTGCAGTTTTAAACTAAAACCTAAATTAGAGGAGGCCAATATGATGATATTTTATCATTACTGGCATTAACCTTTTTATTATTGTGATAAACAATATGATTTCTGCCTAAAGTACAATGGCCAACTATATATTCATTACAATGAGAGAATAATTAGTGCAGTTAAACTGTATACCCTATACTGTTATATGTATATATGTATATGTTATATGTATATATACTTTATACCGTATACCATATACTATACACATAATGCTGTATGCCACACACTGTTTACTGTATACCATATACTGTATACTATATACCATGTACTATATACTACATACCATATACTGCATACTATGTACTGTACACTATATATCGTATACTGTACACTATATACCAAATACTATATACCTTATACCGTATACTATATACCATAAACTGCATACTATGTATGGTACACTATATACCATATACTGTATACTATACACTGTATACTATATACCATATACTGTATACTATACACTGTATACTATATACCATATAGTGTATACTATGTACTGTATACTATATACAATATATTGTATACTATACACTGTATACTATATACCATATATTGCATACTATGTACTGTATACTATACTCCATGAACTGCATACCATATATAGTACTCTGTACTGTATACCATATACCGTATACTGCATTATGTATATGATGTACTTTATGCCGTATAATGTATTCCACATACTAAATACTGTATACCATATACCATATATTGTATTCTGCATTGTGTACTTTATACCATATACTGTATATGAATGGCAATTAAAAATCTAAAGATGCTACAGAACAAAATTCACTGAAATTCAATGATTTGGCCGAGAAAATTTACTAAACCCCCTGATATTTAATAATGCACTGTTAAAATTCCACAATATTCCAGTTCCAGTGGGAAATCTGAATTTCTGAATTTTTTTATTTTTTTAGAATGGCCTCAAAATTTTCATAAGGCCTCACTGGCATACACATTATCACAATATTACGTTTCGGGTGCATCACCCACCTTGCCAAAGGTAGACTTAAAATTCCATGATATTCCAGAAATTCCATGACCTGAGTGATATATCTGAAATGTATTAGCATTTTTTTAAGAATTGGCCCAAAATGTTCCAATGTACTCAACTTCAGGGTATCGGAGTTAACGGAGTGGGAAGGGGATAAATGGGCCCGGAGACATCAAGTAACCCTAGCATCCTCACACAACATGGGAAATACGTGAAATTATAATATTGAGATAATTTAAAAAAATTATATTCTACAAAACAAAGTTCACTGATATTTAATGATGTGGCCCAAAACAATGGCCAAAATCTCCTGACTGAAAATTAAGTGTTAAAATCCCACAATATTCCAGAAATTCTGGAAGGAAATCTGAATTTCGGAATTTTTTATGAATTTTAAAAATGCCTCAAAATCGTCATATCCGTCAAGGCCTCTCCGGCATACCCATTATCAGAACACTCAGTTATGGCCGGATCACCCACCTGACTGACAATACAGATGGAGATGTGTTTCTGAGCCCATGAGACCAGGAAACACTGAGGAACAGCAGCGCCCAGTACTGGAGCAGCTCTGGCCCAAACCTGAACCTTACTGGGTAATGTCACAGTAACAGTCCCCTCACAGGGAACCAGCGTTATACAGCCAGCCTGATACAACACAGTGTTGCTCTACAGCGGTCAAACCTTCTGAACAGAGTGACCATTCCTTTTCACGAGGTCAAACACAAGCCAGTGTCATTATTTATTACACAAACTGGCTACAATCACGGAGCACTTTCATTCCAGCGACTCTCCCTTTCCTGCACCCGTACAAGCACAACAACACAGGATGCAGGTCATGTGGTGACCCGCATATGACATCATTCCGTTCGGTCTCCGTGCTTTCCTGCCTTACAATAAACAACACAGCAGCTCAGGACTGTCACAACAGCCCAGCAGAAAGGTTCTCACCCAGCCACCTGGCATCCAACAGAAACTGAAACTACACCAGCTTCACCAAATTAGCTTCAACCATCATGTTCGACCCAAACAAAAGTTCTGCAGCTGGTAATACGTCGGGTGAAAGCTGCACGGCCTGTCTAAACATTTAGGTGTGACAGGAGCGAAGTAGCCGTGAGCTGTGTGCAGTTATGGTGCAGTGTCCAGGAGCAGGTCTCTGATCACCTCTACTGTATACTGTGTAACATATACTATATACTGAACACTGTATATATGTAGTGTATACTGCAAATCTTTTACTGTATGCCACGTACCGTATACCTTTTACTGTATACCATAGACTGTATACTGAACACGTATACCATATACCATTTCCTGTAGACAGTATACTGTATACCATGTACACCAAAAACTATATATGGTACACTGTATATTATATGCTGTGTACTACACACTATACACTGTATACTGTGTACTTTACATTGTGTTCTGTATACCATATACTATATACTGTTTACTTTATACCATATACTTGTATACAGTATACCATACACTGTGTACTACACACTGTATACTGTATACCATATGCTGTTTACCATATACCATACACTGTGTACTACACACTGTATACCATATACTGTATACTATACACTGTATACTGTATACCATATACTGTGTACTATACACTGTATACCATATACTGTGTACTATACACTGTATACTGTATACCATATACTGTGTACTATACACTGTATACCATACACTGTGTACTACACACTGTATACCATATACTGTATACTATACACTGTATACTGTATACCATATACTGTGTACTATACACTGTATACCATATACCATACACTGTATACTATACACCGTATACTGTATACCATATACTGTATACTATACACCGTATACTGTACACCATATACTGTATACTATACACCGTATACTGTACACCATATACTGTGTACTATACACTGTATACTATACACCGTATACTGTATACCATATGCTGTATATCATACACCACATATTGTATACCCTACAGCTCTGGAAATAAACAAGAGCCCACTCCAGTTCCCCCTTAAATCACCATCTCCACATGTACAGCAGGTTCTCAGTGAAGAACCGAAGGTTGGGTTCTAGCTTTATTGGCAGATACAGTGAGCGCCTGGTTCATAAGAACAAGGTCCAGCAGCAAACACACAGGACAACACAGCTACAGACTGGCAGAGGGCCAAACCCACTCTCTACTGACCGTGATGGGCGCCACCTCATTCCAGTGTCCCTTACCCACCGTAAGATGACCTCAGGTGACCTACAGAGAGACTGGCGAGCGGTGGCTGGGGTGAGACGCACAGCGAGCATGGTTCTAAAAACAGGCTTCTGGAGGTCATTAGTGATTTTCTAAATACACAGATCTAATACAATATCTGATCTGGAGTTTGGGAGACATGGTTCCAGTAGTGTAGAGAATCAAACAGAACCAACACAAACCTAGAACCTGTACAGCTAGAGACAGTGATCATCATCAGGTGGTCTCCAAATTTTTCCAGAGCTGTGTACTGGAATGCATTTTAATCCAGTAGACTCACTCACTATTCAATCTTATTCGAATCATTGAAGTCAATGTGAACAGCGGCCCACCCGGAGAGTGAGCCCAATTACCGAGGGGCAAACCTGCGATCTCCTGATGGGGGCATCACTTCATTGGGGGAGGTCTCTGAGCTAGCTGAGTGTTTTCCCTCCATGACAGGTCAGAGGGAATAAAGCGGCGTTCCTGCGGCGCAGTTCCGGAAACACTGTCACACTGCCATCCTAAAAGCGAACTACCCGAGTTCACCAGGACAGTTCACGCGGACCCAGGTCCTCTGCACAAGTATGTGGTGATAACGCCTATCTCCAGCTGAATCAGTGTCACATGGCTAAAAAACTGAAACTGCTCCGAGCCGAGAGAGTACGGGCGCAGATAACACGGCGGTGGAGTGCAGTGCAGGCTCTTCCAGTGGACATTTATTTGGTTACTATCTTTAATCATCCATGATGGAAGATAAACGTCCTGAGAGGGCTACAGGAACAGGTTATCGTGTCTCTGCATGCAGGATGAGGCTTGCACTGAAATGTCAACTCCTGCCTGCAGCTGCGTTTATTTTGCATTATTGATGTTGATTAATAATGTAAAGATTAATAATGAAACTGATAAATAGCGGCTGTTTACCAGATTCATTATTAATGACTGTTGTAGCCGACACAATAGCTTATGCTGTTACACTGATTACACCCACCCAATAACACTGCAGCTTCCATTAACACGCATCGTCAAAAGAACTGCTGCACAAATAGCTGCACACCGAAGGAAACAACCGTGCATGGGACCCAACAGCCATGACAGCGAGCACTGGTGTCCTCCATGAGTCATCCTGTTAGTGCAGCACCATTGGCAGACGGCTGCACCACGCAGGACTACATGCACACAGACCGTTACCACGCCTGTCCTTAACACCACGTCACCGTCACCAAAGACTGCAGTGGTGTCGTACCAGACTGTCACGGAGTGACTCAGAACGGCAGCGGGTCATCTTCAGTGACGAGTCCCGCTTTAGTCTTGGTGGAGACGCCTAATGAAGCCGTGTGTGGAGGCACCGTGGTCAGCACCAAGGTGAACGGCTTGTTGTCACACGTCCAGAAGGCCTGGTGTCCCTCCACCTCCACCCCTACTGCACCATCTGCAGGAACTGTGTGAGGATGTTCAAGCTGCATGGGATGGATTATCACAGGACACCATTAGGAACCTCTACAGCTCCATACCGAGACGCCTGGCGTGTTGGGTTAGCAAACATGGCGGCCCGACTCCGCCATACTGAGAGACAGACTTCTGTATGTGTAGCTCAATAAATACTGATCATATCAGTGTAATGAAACCTCTTCTGAATCTATATATCCCACCACCGCACTCCCACATCATCCTCGTGCAGCGCCATCTACAGGAGCCTGAAGGTACTACCACCCTTTTGACGTTGAGCGTAATACAAGGTCCAGTGCTGTACCATAGACAATAGCCACAGAATAGAAGTATGACCACTTGCAATTACCTTTTGGTCGACTATCGAACACACGAGATCCTTCACCGCTGAAAGGGAAACGTCGCTGGCGTCCAGGTTAACCGCCTCCCTGGTTAGTCCGATCTGCAGAAGAAAGGAAACGCCATGGAAGGACCCCCTGGAGTTGGTGGGGCTTGGGGCGCTTCCGTTGGAGAACCTGCTGGAGAGCATGGCAGGCGGACTAGGGGACGGCGGAAGGCCCGGAGGCGCCGCATGAGGCTGGGCAAGGCCGAACGCTTTGGGGAAGGACGGAGGGGACGAGCTGCCGCAGGCAGACATTTGTGCTCTGTTAACGTCTTTATTACGAACTTGTCTCCACTCGAAGGCACCAGACCAGCTAAGTCATGAAGGGAGGAGCACGTCCAGCCTCCAGAGAAGCTACACCATGACTTCAGACCAGCCTGGCTACAGTTACGGTGCTTGTGACATGCTTGTGTGAATGGTCCACCTTATTTCCACTCGTTCGCCCCTCTGACGTCCGTTTTTCCACTTTCTCCTTGGACGAAATTCCGGCTGGCACCAGCGCAGCTCCCCGCCTGACGAACGGAGACGTTTACAACATTTTAATGGATCTCGGATACCTCCCGCCGCGAGCGCCCACCAAGGCAAAGGGTGGGTGGTATCCAACCACGTCCGCGGTGCCAAGTCTCAGACCAGCTCCTTGCCAAAGAACCTCGGGAAGACCCTCTGCAAACGAGCACACATCAACATATCACTGCCCGAGTAGTGGATGCTAATGGATGTACCTAACAGAGCAATAGATACTAAATCATGATGGTTCCTCAAGGGTTCTTTAGCAAAGGGAATGTTTTTATCTAGAACCCTGAGTTCTATATACAACCACTTTGTGCTTAATTGGTTCTATGCATTATTGTTTGCATAGAACCAATCCTTGAATTTCCCTCTGGGATCAATAAAGTATCTATCTATCTATCTATCTATCTATCTATCTATCTATCTATCTATCTATCTATCTATCTATCTATCTATCTATCTATCTGCCCAACTCTATAGAACCATTGCCTTTACTAAGGAACTCCTGAGTTCTGGTTCTGGTCTATCTGGTTCTGTAGACTGAAAGAGAATGTGATGTATATGGTTCTAAATGGTACCATTTTGAAAACGGTTTGATACAGTTACAACAGAATGTTCCTAAGAGGGTTCTTTAATAGAGCTAATAGTACTTAGCACCATGAATTCTACATAGAACCAGTGTCTTGCTTAGAAGGTTCTTTGCATGGTGAAATGGTTCTCCGGACTGATGGAGAAAGTGTGGTGTTTGGTTCTATTGAGGGAGAATGTGCTGCATATGGCTCTAAAGGGTACCTTTTTGAAAATGGTTCTATGCAGCACCAAACATAGATTTTTGTTGTTACAACAAGATGGTTCCTGAGGGGTTCTTTGGTATAAGTAACAGTAGCACCTAGAACCATGAGTTCTACATAGAACCAATGTCTTGCTTAGAAGATTCTGGTGAAATGGTTCTTCGGACTGATGGAGAAAGTGTTCTGCATGGTTCTATATGGTGCCGTGTTGCTGGCTCTATGTAGCACCACAAAGGGGTTGCCCTACCATTACCGTCAAGCTTGTATCCAAGCATCCAAACGGTTCTTTGGGAGTTCATGGTTCTAAATATTAACTTTAATAAAGAACCATTCTTTTTAAGAGTGTATGATGGACATCTTTATGTATATGGTTCTGTACAGTTCTCCACACTGATGGACCATATGGTTCTATATGGCACCAAAAAGTGTTGTTCTATAACAGTACTAGAACCCTCTTAGGTGCCTTATGGGTTCTTTTGTAGATCCATATACAACACACTCTCCTAACAAGCCTTTTACCCTTCAAAAAACCATGTAACCATGGAGATGAGTCTATATTAAACTAAGGGTTCTAAACCAACCTGCTCCAATTACTAAAGAGTGTAATTAATCTGTTATTACAGCTCATATAAAGTTCACCAAAAGCTCTATGAAATGTTTATAAAATCATTAATAAGAAGAATAATTAATGTTGCTAATGTACAAATTCACACTCCACCCAAATGTCTATAAGATGCTAATAAATGCATTGGCAAAGAGTGTAATTAATGTGTTATTACCACGCATGTAAAACTCCAGTCCAAAACAATGCATATTAGATGTTTTAAAAAAGTATTAATGAAAAGTGAAGTTAATATGTGAATACAGCATCAATTTCAAACCAAATACTTGTTTATAAAAGCGTTACTACAGAGTGTAGTTACTGTGTTATTACAACTCTTGTAAAGCATTACAGTCCATCCATGTATTTAGGATATCAATAAAAATATCACCTAAGAGTGTAAATAGCATGCTATTACAACTCATGTAACGTTCACCTTAGTGTTTATAAGATGTTTATAAAAGCCTTACAAAATAGTGTAATCAATGTGTTATCACTATGCATATAAGGGCGTTGCAGTACACCCAAATGCCTATAAACTGTTTATAATAGCATTAATAAAGAGCATAATTACTGTGTTATAACAGTTCATGTAAAGCTTTATGATCCAAGTGTTTATACATGGTGTATAAAAGCATTACTAAAAAATATAATAAATGTGTTATTACAGGTTATGTAGAGTCACCGTTCACCAACATGCCTATAAGATGTTCATAAAAACAATGCTATAGTGTAATTACTGTGTTATAATAGGTTACGTAAAGCTTCAGTTCAACCACGTCTATAACATGTTTATAAAATCATTACAACAGAGTGTAATTACTGCGTTATAATAGCTTATGTAAAGCTTCAGTTTACCCACGTCTATAAGATGTTTATAAACTCATTACAACAGTGTAATTACTGTGTTGTAATAGCTTTTGTAAAGCTTCACTCACATGTCTATAACATGTTTATAAAATGATTACAACAGAGTGTAATTACTGTGTTATAATAGCTTATGTAAAGCTTCAGTTTACCCACGTCTATAAGATGTTTATAAAATCATTACAACAGAGTGTAATTACTGTGTTATAATAGCTTATGTAAAGCTTCAGTTCAACCACGTTTATAACATGTTTATAAAAAGATTACAACAGAGTGTAATTACTGTGTTATAATAGCTTATGTAAAGCTTCAGTTCACCCACGTCTATACAATGTTTATAAAATACTCATTATAGAGTGTAATTACTCTGTTATTACAGGTCATATAACGCGTCACCGTCCACCCAAATGTCTATAAGATGTTTACTGAAGAGACAATGAAAAAGAACATCTGTCTCCACATCTGGACATCTGTATCTGTTCATTTGGAGGAAAACGTTGAGCACCGAGCTGCACACGCCTGAAACGCTCAGCGGTTTCCTATTAAAGCGCCTGGAAGTGATAATAGATGAATAAATAAATGAACAAGCGAGCAGAAAGTTCTTCTTTACCTCCTCCACAGGGCGGGTTTCCTACAGATGTGAAATTCCAGCACAGGCCACTTTGTTATCTCCCTAAAGTCTGTCCGCCGGCACTTTAAAGTCACTTTGAGGAGAAGTCACTCAGCATCCGTCTCTCTGAGCGCCGCCGGAGCTGAAGTTTTACTGCGGACGCGGCGCGCTCGGACACTCGGTCTCCTAACTTCTCGCTGCTGCTTACAACTTTCCTTCATGCGTGTCCTATTATCTCTCTCTCTCTCTCCCTCTCTCTCTCCCTCTCTCTGCGGCTACCAATGTGGATATTATGCTAGGCGACCCAGGACCGAACGCTTCTGGGAGTGTGAGTTCAGATGTTTTCTCTCCGCCGATGGCGAATGACAGAAAACTACATTTCCCAGCAGACCCAGCCACGCGTGTCTGTTCTGCGCATGCGCAATACGATCTACTCTCCCCACCCGTTTTCCGACAAATCTAGTTTGCGTTTTTTAATCACAACTTAAACGATAACACGTTTTATTATTGTTTTAATATTTGAATGCCTGTTTAGTGTGCCAAATAAAAGTAAACACAATAAGAAATTATAAACGTGACATCATACAAAGACATGTGGCAAAAAATACATCACCCATTAGATTAAAAAATAAATAAATAAATTTATTAATGTAATTAAATTAGAAAGTATGCAGTTTTTAGTTTTTTATGTTTATATATGAAACTTGGTTGGACTTGGTGGGTGACGTAATGAGACATGTCAATTATCTCTGAGTCTGACTGACCTAGCAGCCATTCAGCAAGCAGTGATGCCCTCCATGTGTCATACTGATGGCCGCACGACGCAAGATTACATACATGCAGACCGGTATGATAACTGCCCTTAACCCCACTTCACTGGATTGGAATCATCTAGGAACAACAGCAGCTCAGCCATGAAGCAATGGACCACTCAAATTCAGGTTCCAACATCAGGATAAGAATTGTGAGTTAGGAACTTCATGCAACAGGTTTCTATGGCTGAGCAGCTGCACACAAGCCTAAGATAACTATGCACGACGCCAAGCATCAGCTGGAGTGGTGTGAAGCACCAACACTGGACGGAAGCAATGGAAGTGTTATAACCTGGCAGTGTGAGCTGGGTTTAGTGGATTGTCCGTTTGTCCTGACTCTAACTCACATTAAAGGGGCAGTTTGTATGATGATGCAGCCTGTCGAATTCATACTCCAAACAATGACGGGCAGCATGTCACCAGAAAGTTGTGGTTGGACTGATTCCACTCCATACTCACTATCACCTCTTCAGGTATAAAGTGGCTAGCATGCTAACTTCAGCAGATATCTCTGGAAAGCCTTGGGCGTACCACTGGAAAATATTACACATTGTTCCTTTAAAGGCAGGCAGTATAATAAGCAGATGAAATAAGTCGAATGTTGACAAAATGAAGATAAAAAATAATTTCAAAAGATTAAAAAATACTATGTAAATATTAAGATCTATATACATTAAATGTGAGGGGCTAAAATAGAATAAAATAATACTTATATAAATACATAAAAACTTGAGAATCACAAAAAAAGGAACGGAAAAAGCAACTAGCCAATCACAACGCAGCATTCAGAACTACCAGCCAATCATGGCTCAGGGGGCGGGACTTGATGGATGAATACGGGTGGGGAAAAAAACTTCCGGTCTGAACAACAGTAGCTAATGGCTGTTGCATCTGCGACCTCTAACGGCTCGACTGGAAAGCGACTGGAGGAGGCAGAAGAGAGCAAAACTGGATGGCTGTCCAAGAGAACTCACTTTACACGTCGCTGGAGGCCTGCATGGTTTCAGATACAGGACTCGAAACTCTTCTACGGAGGGAACGAAAAGGTAGCCTAGCCTAGCTTAGCATAGCTTGGCTTTATTAGCGGCTCTCTGGGAACTGGCCCGGTTCTTAGGAAACTTAGCTAACAAGGCTTATCAGCTTAATTAGCACATCGGCCGGACACCACTACTGTTTACAGGTAACCTGGGGTCACCCAGAGCTCAGCTCCAGCCTGAAATAACGGACCCTGTTGGTTATTCAGAAGTGAAACCTGCTCCCCTGTCTCAGCCCTCTTAGCCGCAGTGTTGATATGTTGCTATGCGCTCAGGGTCTGAAGGGGAGCTCCACCGAGTTCGCGAAAGTTCCACAGAATTAGAAGGTTGGGATGTAAATAGAGTCATTCAGCGATGTGGTGTGAAATGCCCTGCTGTAGAGAAGCCTAGGAGTCTGAACTGTTTACAGTGATGGTGAAAGGAACCAGACGCCCACCTCTAAAAGATCTCTCACAGAAAGTAATCAATCAATCAATCAATCAACCAGTCATTCAGTCAACGAACAATGAAAAACTGATTTTCGGATGGAAATATACTGAGGGTGACCCTCATTTTCACCCGAGCATATACATCCTAAATAGGTTAAAAAACAAAAGAAATGAAAATGGATTTGAATCTGGGTAAACTACAATAACAAAGACTAATTAAACAAATGGAGAATAAAATCCAAACACATTTCTAAGTTGGAACAGACAAGATAGAACCTATAGTGCCACATACACATACCATATTATACAGTTTATTATATTTTCCTGAGGGATATAGCAGTGCTTACACATCAAAGAAAATACATCATGTAAAAAGATACAAAAATTATAGGGATATTTGAGATGGAATAATACATGTGGAAAAAGAAATGTTAAAGAATAGATAGATTAGTTTGTTTATATAGAGATAGAGAGAGACTGATAGAGAGATATAAAAATACATAATGTTAAAAAAATTGACAATTATAGTATATGTAATATAGATAGACAGAAACAGATTAGTTTGAAGAGAGATAGACTAATGTATAGATAAGTTTGTTGATAGATTGATAGATAGAGAGATAGATAGAATAGTTTGTGTATAGAGAGAGAGTGACAGAAAGATATAAAAATACATATTGTGAAAAAAATTATTAGTGTATATCGTCGCTGTCCTAAGAAAAACAAGTATCTCCAAAATAGCAACTTTACAGGAGAGGCCAAAACCCAATTTAATTCTAATGTATGTCAATGGAACCAGACTTCTTCCGGGCCATTTCTGTTCCTCCAATCATCATGAAATTCACACACAGTGTAAACAGCAGCTCATGTGATCCAGTGATACATAAAAGTAAAAATGGTCAAAAATGGAGGTACATGTTTTTCATTGGACAGCGACTATATGTAAGAGATGGATAGATGGATAGATAGATTAGTTTGTGTATAGAGAGAGAGTGGTAGATAGAAATAGAATAGTTTGTGTATAGAGAGAGAGTGATAGACAGATAGATAGATTAGTTTGTGTATAGAGAGAGATATAAAAATACATATTGTGAAAAAAAAATGATTAGTGTATATGTAAGAGATAGATAGATAGATAGATAGATTAGTTTGTGTATTGAGAGAGACTGATAGAGAGATATAAAAATACATATTGTGAAAAAAAACTGATGATTAGTGTATATGTAAGAGATGGATAGATCGATGGATTAGTTTGTGTATAGAGAGAGAGTGATAGATAGATTAGTTTGTGTATAGAGAGAGAGAGTGATAGATTAGTTTGTGTATAGAGAGAGACTGATAGATTAGTTTGTGTATAGAGAGAGAGAGTGATAGAGAGATAGATATTAGTTTGTGTATAGAGAGAGAGAGTGATAGAGAGATAGATATTAGTTTGTGTATAGAGAGAGAGAGTGATAGATAGATTAGTTTGTGTATAGAGAGAGACTGATAGATAGAGAGATATAAAAATACATAATGTGAAAACAATTTGACGATTAGAGTATATGTAATATAGATAGATTGATAAACAGACAGAAACATGGATAGAGAGAGAGAGAGAGAGAGATAGACTAACTTCCTTTTTCAGCTACATACAGCTTCCCGTTCTATCAGGCCTTTAAATTAGCATTATATTGAGGTAATGGATCTTTTACTTCTCAGTTTGGCATGTTTTTCACATGCTACTGTTTAAATCACGTGGGCATTGCAGTTCACTATTTAGGTTACATTCAAACACATTGGACGATAAAGAGGCCAAGCAGTTTGAAAGCATTGTTGTGGGGGTTTTGATTTTCTTTTGGGTTGTTTGGTTTGTTGTTTAAGGTGTTGAGTTTCACTGTTTACACTGTTTTGCTTCCATTTCAGTGAGGAAAATCTGTTTATAGATCTGCAAATTCAGCACGTTGTGTTTGCAGTTCTGATCAGTCATATTAAGCCTTGTTTCAGTACAGAGACCAAGCTAAGTGAAAACCGCGTAACTGAGGGTTGGTTTTGGATTGTTTTCTGTATGTCACTATGGTAAAGTAATGTCATCCAGCTGAAGTTTAATAACCATATAAACGTGTTGAGATTAGAACGTTATCCTGCTCGTACCGACTGACTCCTGACCAATAAATGGCTTCTGTTCTAGAACGCTTCCAAGGCAATCAGCCTGATCGGAGCCCAGGTGGAGGCGCTGAAGGACGACGGACGTTTCGGCTGGACTGTAACTCCAAAGAACAGTAACAGGACCTTCTTCCTGCGGGCTGACTCGGCCGAGGAACAGCAGGAATGGATGGTGGCCATTTGTGAAGCGCAGATGAAGTCTGGAGCGCATACATCAAACGCTTGTGTGGTTCAGTAGCAGAGCTGTGAATCTCAAATTTCACCTCCAGTCAGATCCACTGCAGTGATCCAGAACTGTCTGTGAACCCGGGGGGGAAGTTTACACAGTACTGGGAAATAGACAGTCAAAAGAATCAACAGAGCTTCATTTTTACATAAACGGTTTATTTATAGATTTAAAAATATCCTAAAAATTCACTGTATTATATATTTATAGGATCATAAACAGTCTTTTCTAAAGTCGATGCTGTTGAGTCACATGACCCTTCAGACTCCATGTTTTTTAAACCCAGATTTTTTATGACACTCATAGCTGAATAGGTTTTTTCTATCTTGGCTTACATGCATGAATGTTGGACAATTACATTTACCTGACGCTCTTATCCAGAGCGACTTACAAGGTTAATGATTAAAGGTAGGCCAACGTAGTGTTAGGGTCTTGCCCAAGGACTCTTATCGGTGTAGCTCAGCATAGTCACCCAGACTGGGATTCGAACCCCAGTCTCCCACACGTAGAGGTGGCACCCTGAGTAGTGGTGTTACCCACCAAGCACCAATGAAACTGAAACACCTGTCATTTTAGTGTGGGAGGTCTCATGGCTAAATTGGACCAGCCTGGTGGCCAATCTTCATTAACTGCACATTGCACCAGTAAGAGCAGAGTGTGAAGGTTCAGTTAGCAGGTAAGAGCACAGTTCTGCTCAAAATACTGCAATGCACACAACATTATGGGTGACATACCAGAGTTCAAAAGAGGACAGATTGTTGGTGCACGTCTTGCTGGCGCATCTGTGACCAAGACAGCAAGTCTTTGTGATGTATCAAGAGCCACGGTATCCAGGGTAATGTCAGCATACCACCAAGAAGGACGAACCTCCACCAGCATCACGTAGTGACCTGGCCACTATCCTGCAAGAGGAATGGCTTAAACTCCCTCTGACCACTGTGCAGGACGCAGTATATGTCATTCCCAAGACCAACTGACGCTGTATTGGCCACAAAAGGAGGCCCTACACCATACTAATAAATGATTGTGGTCTAAAACCAGGTGTTTCAGTTTCATTGTCCAACCCCTGTATATAATGTGAAAAAAAGATATAGGTAGATAGAAATTAAGTGAAATAAAAATTAGAAAATAAAAATACGTACAAAAAAGACAAATACATAGAAAAATGTGAAATAAAAAATACTTTGATGAAATTAGAATGATTTTTAATACAGATGGACAGAAAAAAAGAAAAACCGGACCGGAGCCCTCGGAGGAAACCCGCACATCTTTGCGTAACTCTCCTTACTGTAATTGGTGGAGCATGTAGGTCACTACAATAACAGACACGGCACTACCGTGAGTGTTATTGCTGCGGCGGGACTGGTGTACACTGATACTGTGTGACCTTTATCTTCAGCAGGATGAACCGCTGGAAAAGGCCTCCATACATAAAACATTAATGGTTTCCATGTTACAGTCTTCCACCAGGGCAGCCCTGCTGAGGGCGGATCAGCCTGCTGGAATACAGGTGGCATTTGTTTAAAGTGGAAACACGGTGTTATGAAATGCAAAGCATGAAGAGATAGTAGAGGCCTGTGCCACTCAATAAATACCGTATATGACGGTGCGCCTCCTGATTTTGATTATTTTTGCATATCCATGTCTTTACATGGTTCAGACTGACTGTATAATAGAACTAGAAGCACATTAGGAACACGATCTTTCTCATTTTCAAAAGTGTTATTTATATACACCCTTCAGCCGTAACACTGACCATATAGGACAGTCTGTAGTTCTACAGGTACAGACTGGAGTCCATCTGTTTCTCTGTATACTGTATTACTCTGTTCTTCAATGGTCAGGACCCCCACAGGACCACCACAGAGCAGGTATGATGTGGGTGGTGGATCATTCTCAGCACTGCAGTGACACTGACGTGGTGGTGGTGGTGTGAGTGGATCAGACACAGCAGTGCTGCTGGAGTGTTTAGACACTGTGTCCACTCACTGTCCACTCTATTAGACACTCCTACCTTGCTGGTCCACCTTGTAGATGGACAGTCAGAGATGATAGATCTGCTGCTGCACAGTGCAGTGCTGGTCATCCTCTAGTCCTTCATCAGTGGTGACAGGACGCTGGTGGACGATTCTCTGTGTCTGATCCACTCACACCAGCACCATGTCAATGTCACTGTAGTGCTACCGCCTCCAGTGGTCCTGTGGAGGTCCTGACCATTGAAGAACAGGGTAACAATGTATACAGAGAGAAAGATGGACTACAGTCTGGAACTGTAGAACTACAGAGTGCTCCTATATGGTCAGTGGAGACTTTGTTTAGCTTTGTTGGTGGTGGGAACCAAGGGTAACCATGGTGAACCAGTTTGCTGTGGCACCACCCTGAGGCAGACCAGTGCTGTAGCTGTAGTTAGTTAAGGGAGCTAAAGACACAAGCTCCTTGATTGGTGGGTGAAGCAGCTAAATGATGACCTTCCTGAATTTGGAATCGAGTGTCTGTTGTCCAGCTACCAGACAAAATTTTCAGGGGTCCCCCCATCCATTAAGACATTCAGGGGATCCGAGAGGATATCCATGGGGGTCCAAGAGGACATCCTAGACCCCCTCCCAGTATTTTTGCACTATTTAGAAAAGATAATGTGACATGAGCTAGAGGGAACCTAAGTGCATTACCCACTCTGTCCTATAGATGGCACCAATACGCCACCCAACAGCATTCACTGTTACCTCTGATGAAGCCCATTGTTCAGCTGGGTGTCCATGATTGAAACTGCTCTAATGGAAACTTTATTTTGAACTTGGTGTCGAATACAAACGTTGTTTCACTGCTCAACCAGAACAGACATCGTTATCTCATTTTAGCATTCCTTCAAAAGCAGCCACAGCTTTCACAATAAGTTTCATGCCAAGAAAGAAGACCTCCAGAAACTTATCTCAGGATAATTCATTTGAGAAAAAAATATCGCATACCGAGATTTGCATTCAGAGCTGTGCGTATAAGTGTGAAAAGGCATTGGCGCACTCAAATCCCAGCAAAATCGTTCAGTACATGGGGCTGTATACATTGCAGTAGGCAGAAACCTGTGGAGCTCAGTACATAACAAGTACGGGGTCTTCATATCTATGAGCAGATGAAAGAAATGAACTAGTAATGAAATACATGGTTTAAGAGTAGACTGTATTTTTATATAATGCTTCAAATCATATGCGGTATATGATAAAGGTGGACTTCCGTACTACCAGCTCCCCATAATGTAAAAACTTCCATTCATTTAAACAGTTGAGATGTTAACAGAGTCATTCAGAGTGGCTTGGTGCGAATCGCTCTATTCTAGAGAAACTTCCTGAGTCTGAATTGTTTACAGTGGTGCTGATGGGAACCAAACATCTGCAGGGTTTCACAGAAAGTTATTACATTAAATTACGGTTCTAAAAAAAACCAAACAATACATTTAAGGTGGAGAGGTACATACAATACCAGTCTAAAGTTTAGACACGGCTGTTCTCCTTATGTTGATCCTAACGCTGTACTGTAGAATAAAAGTAAAGACACCAAACTATAAAATAGCACTCATGGAATTATACAGTCCACCTTAAAACCCTCCAGAGTGGACCTTTACAGGAGGATGAACCAGCTTCCTTACCCTGCAGTGGAGCTGATAGAACAAGGTTTATTACTAAGCAGGTTTGGAGTGATTCTATTGGTCGGTCCATCATGAATATTCACTAACCTGAAAGAAGAGCTAGAGCTTTTACACTGTGCAGAAAAAGAGATCAAAGTTTTTACACCACTCAATATATATTAGAGGTGGAGATATGGAGGAGTATCATACTGTGTACATCAGGAGTAGATGTGGTGTATCAGGATATGGACTGGTTCAGACTCTCATCAGGTGGAGCTGTTCAGTGTGAGACTGTAGAGTCTTTAAGACCACCAACACCATCCATTTAGATGGGTGTGTCTAAACTTTTGACTGGCAGTGTACCCTGTCAGTGTAAAACTCAGAAGACACGTGTAATGTGTGTTGTAGACGTGGTTACCCAGTTACCATCGCAAGTCACCAGAGTCTATAAGTCTGTAACCACTCTGAATGACTCTCGGGCTAAATTAGAACAGCTATAACAGAACCCTGATTCCTCTTATCATGTCTCCTCTCCCTTCATGCGGCCTGAGTTCTCATAGAAAACCCAAAGGTAACGCCCAGCGGCCAGCGCACAAATATAGCCTCAGGCTGTCTTCATGTGTACCTCCAAATTTGCCTGTCAGAAGCGTAAATCGTGCATACGTCGTGCATCACTCGCACTTCAGCAAGCTGAAAGATAACTGTGCTCTCCATCCAGCCCCTGCCAAATGACTTCAAGCTGCAATTAGAGGTTAAGAAAGGCATCTGTATTTGCATCCTACACATGTGTAGGAAGTGGGGGGAGGGCTTGGGCCGCATTTTTGTGGGGAATCTTTAAGCAATGTTTACCCTTTCCACAGCTGGATTAAAGGATCTCCTGTTTTATTAGGAATTCGGAACGGAGTGAGCACAGCTGGATGAGCTTTATTGACAAATAGAAATATTTGTGCAGAAATATAAATATAAAAATGCAGTGATGAATATACAGCTAAGCCCCCCGGACAAGAGCATGAGTGCTAGATAGTTTCTTCCCCCGTGCCATCAGGCTACTGAACAGCCAGTAGTGCTGATGCATCGGTAAATGGACCTGGTTCAGCACATCTTACCAAAATCATGTAAATGATGATCTCCATGGACAATGAATATGAATATTTATGCATTGCATTATATATATATATATATATATATATATATATATATATATATATATATATATATATATATATATATATATATATATATATATATATATATATACATATATATACATATATGCACACAACATTATGGGTGACATACCAGAGTTCAAAAGAGGACAGATTGTTGGTGCACGTCTTGCTGGCGCATCTGTGACCAGGACAGCAAGTCTTGGTGATGTATCAAGAGCCACGGTATCCAGGGTAATGTCAGCATACCACCAAGAAGGACGAACCTCCACCAGCATCACGTAGTGACCTGGCCACTATCCTGCAAGAGGAATGGCTTAAACTCCCTCTGACCGCTGTGCAGGACGCAGTATATGTCATTCCCAAGACCAACTGACGCTGTATTGGCCGCAGAAGGAGGCCCTACACCATACTAATAAATGACTGTGGTCTAAAACCAGGTGTTTCAGTTTCATTGTCCAACCCCTGTATGTGTGTGTATATATATATATATATATATATATATATATATATATATATATATATATATATATATATATGTGTGTATCAATATTCTATGCCCTGTATATACCCTGCATCTCTCATTTACTGGCCTTACCACAGTGCTATATGGAAATGTGTACATCTGTATATATCAAAGTTTTATTCATAACTTTATATTACTGTTATATAAAACTGTATATTAGGATAAACAGAGATTTTGTGTTTAGTATTGTATATATTTATTTTCTGTGTATATTTTTGTATTTAAGTCTGTAAATGACTCCGCACTCACCTTCACACCTGTGAAAATGTGACAATAACAGTGATTTGATTTGATTTGATTTGATTTGATTTGATTTGATTTGATTTGATTTGATTTGATTTGATGATGTGGGAATGGGTTCTTTCCTGGGGGTGACGCTGAAGTTGGACCACAGTACCTACATGGAGCTGCTGGATTAACCAGGAACAGAAGATTCCTATCCCTGTATTCCAAGATGACCATTCCCGTGTTCACTGGGCTGATTGAATGACGTGATGGACATGCAGGAGCATTCACACCTCCGGACTGGCACCGCAGAATCCCCAGATTTGAATCCTCTTGAGATTTTGTGGGTCTACCTGGAACAACTGGTAAACACCAGTCTAGCCGTCCACCAAACCTGGCCCAACTCACCCATTCTTGGATGAGAGGGTGTCTGAACACTGATGTGGCCTACATCCAGAAACTTCCAGCCAAATCCGCTTCCAGATGGTGCTCATGGAGGTGACTCCTTTTTGTCTGGTGAGCTTAAATCATGAAGTCTGAATTAAAGGGGTGCTCCAGTTTTACTCAACCTAGTCTCTGTCTACGGTTCTCACTGCTGGCTAGCGCTTCTGTGGAATGTGTAATTGTGTAACCCTGATGTTAATGCTAGGCTAACACTGGTGCAGTAAACTTTACTACACATGAACATTTGAAGCTTGTAAAAGATATCGAGTGTGTTTTATATGAAGCTCGTGACAGACCCCCTCGAGTCTCCAGGCATGCTGGTGTGATCAGTCTTGTGGCTGGCTCAAGAACTCACGTCGAGCCTGTCTGCCGAGTTCAGCCGAAAGCGCTGGCCTGAAATGCTATGCTAGTTAAGGTCTATTGTTGTCCATTTTATTTTGGTTGAGTGATTTTTTGCCGACCACCTCTGGAATGAGGTGCTTGGGTACAGGTTTTTGATTGAATGCGGACTTTCTGCATAGGGACATAATTTTTTCCCATTAAGACTAAACGGGATGGAAAAGCGTGTGACCACCCACCAGGGGACACCATTTCTGGTACATCATGGTAGACATATCTTGGGGCAGACCCCCCAAACAGGAATTCAGAAAAAAAGACTAAAGTATGAAATGTGTCTCTTTCAAAAAGGAGGCAGGGCTAAAACACCCTCTAGAACTTTAACAGGAAGGGGCGGGGCTAAACTGCTGTAGGTGGTTCTTCATGTAACATCTTGTTTTGCTGACATCACAAAAACCCACGACAGGCTAGTTCTTAGCCGAAATGGGCGGAGCTAAACTGCTGTAGGTGGATATACTGCACGTAATGTCTCGTTTTACTGACATCACAAAAACCCACAACAGGCTAGTTCTTAGGCATGCTGTGGTTGGTGGTTGGTGTAGCTCAGCGGCTAACCCCACTACCCTGCTAAGGAGCCGCCCCCACCGCATCTGTGAGACTGGGGTTCGAATCCCGGTCTGGGTGACTATGCTGTGCTACACCAATAAGAGTCCTTGGGCAAGACTCCTAACACTACACTGGCCTACATGTAATATGATTAACCTTGTAAGTCGCTCTGGATAAGAGTGTCAGCTAAATGCCATAAATGGGCGGAGCTAATCTGTGGTAGATAGGTATACTGCATGTCAATGTCTCATTTTGATGACATCAAAAAAACCCACGATAGGCTAGTTCTTAGCCGAAATGGGTGGAGCTAAACTGCTGTAGGTGGATATACTGCACGTAATGTCTCGTTTTGATGACATCACAAAAACCCACAACAGTTCTTAGGCACGCTGTGGTTGGTGAAGCTCAGCGGATAATACCACTACCCTGCTAAGGAGCCGCCCCCACCACATCTGTAAGACTGGGGTTCGAATCCTGGTATAGGTGACTATGCTGTGCTACACCAATAAGAGACCTTGGGCAAGACTCCTAACACTACACTGGCCCATCTGTAATATGATTAACCTTGTAAGTCGCTCTGGATAAGAGTGTCAGCTAAATGCCATAAATGGGCGGAGCTAATCTGTGGTAGATAGGTATACTGCATGTCAATGTCTCATTTTGATGACATCACAAAAACTCACAACTCTGGTTCTCAGCAGAAATGGGCGGAGCTAAAACGCTAGAGGTGTATATAGATATCTTGTTTTGATGACATCACAAAAACGAGCAAACAGGCTGCTTCTTAGCTTCCATATACGGACCGTATGGACTACAAGCGTTAACACTGTCTTATAGACGACTTCAAAGTCTTGTTTCAGTTGAGCTTCCTGTGATATGGGCTCTTTAATGACCTTCACTCTAATACAGTACATACAGTCTGCTGACTGACTGCTGTGACTGGTTCAGGGCTTGGCTGTTAATGGAATTGAATGTTCATTTATTTATTTATTTTTTTATTTAGTGGTTTTCATCAAAAACAGCACAAGAAACATGGTCAGGCTGTGAGAACCAGGCTACTGGAGCGGTCACTTTGTTAAGTCGCCCATAAACAGTCTGAGTGAGAGTGGCCACCCGCCCCCAAAGCCACTTAGTCTGACCTGGGGCTGTAATACGATCCGCCCCGCCAGCCAAACTCCTGCAGCCTTTCACTCTCTCTCTCTCCCTCCCTCTCCCACTCCCTCTCTCTCCAAAGCCTCAGTCTAACTCAGCCAGCCTAGAGAGCGGGCCACGGGACTGCTGCTGGAGCCCACCAGCGGGGAACATAGCTGCTGTTTATCATCCTTCATTTCTGTCTACAATGACAGTAGACTGTTTGGAGTAGACCCTCCTGTGGCCGTCTGTGTTCAGATACTTGAAGAATGGAACCAGTGACTAAGTGGACTCCAAGGCAGGTTGTGGAGTGGATGAGAGGTAGGACCTGCACTCAGATCCCTTCTTCTTTAAACTGGAGTTCCGTTCTCATTTTCTACTGCTGGGTTTGGAGGGTCTTCTCTCAGCTCCAGCAGTGACCATGTGAACCGCACAGGCTGCTTCCTCACATGTTCATTTACAGCACACTTTCACTCACGCTGGAAAGTAAGGCTAAACATGTCAACAGCTGGTCTCAGGTTACTTCAAACTGATTTACGGTCATACCATCGCAGTCCAGAGCCGTCCATGTGTCTTCATTTTTTGTGGATTTCTACTTTTAGCTATCAATTGAACACAGCAGCTGCTGTTTACACTGTGTGAGAATTTCATGATGAATGGCCCAACGGGAATGGCCCTAAACTGCTTGGACAAAAGTCTGGTTCCATTGACTTACATTAAACGTAAATCCGGTTTTTGGCCTCTCCTGTAAAGTTGCCATTTTGGAGACACTTGATTTTTTCTGGACAGTGATGATATGCAAAACTTCAATTTACACTACCAGTGTAAAGTTTAGACCCGGCTGCTCATAGAAGGTTCTCCTTTTGTTGATCGTAATGCTTTAGAGTAGATGTGGTGTCTCAGGATGTGGACTGGTTCAGACTCTCATCAGGTGGAGCTGTTCAGTGTGAGACTGTAGAGTTTTTAAGATCACCAACACCATCCATTTAGATGGGTGTCTCTAAAATTTTGATTTTTTACTATTTTTTAAAACATGACTGTTTTTTACACTGAATATGTTGGGTTCAGTAAATAAACAGTAACTGTCTCAGTAATAACTCAGTAAGTGTGATGTGTTAGTGTGCTGTAAGTAGTGTGTCGGTGTACAGTAACTCAGTAAGTGTAATGTGTTAGTGTGCTGTAAGTAGTGTGTCGGTGTACAGTAACTCAGTAAGTGTAATGTGTTAGTGTGTGTAAGTAGTGTGTTGGTGTACAGTAACTCAGTAAGTGTAATGTGTTAGTGTGTGTAAGTAGTGTGTTGGTGTACAGTAACTCAGTAAGTGTAATGTATTAGTGTACTGTAAGTAGTGTGCTGGTGTACAATAACTCAGTAAGTGTAATGTGTTAGTGTGCTGTAAGTAGTGTGTTTGTGTATAGTAACTCAGTAAGTGTGATGTGTTAGTGTACTGTAAGTAGTGTGTTGGTGTACAGTAACTCAGTAAGTGGAATGCGTTAGTGTGCTGTAAGTAGTGTGTTTGTGTATAGTAACTCAGTAAGTGTGATGTGTTAGTGTGCTGTAAGTAGTGTGTTGGTGTACAGTAACTCAGTAAGTGTAATGCGTTAGTGTGCTGTAAGTAGTGTGTCGGTGTACAGTAACTCAGTAAGTGTAATGCGTTAGTGTGCTGTAAGTAGCGTGTCGGTGTACAGTAACTCAGTAAGTGTAATGCGTTAGTGTGCTGTAAGTAGTGTGTCGGTGTACAGTAACTCAGTAAGTGTAATGTGTTAGTGTGCTGTAAGTAGTGTGTTGGTGTGCAGTAACTCAGTAAGTGTAATGCGTTAGTGTGCTGTAAGTAGTGTGTCGGTGTACAGTAACTCAGTAAGTGTAATGTGTTAGTGTGCTGTAAGTAGTGTGTTGGTGTGCAGTAACTCAGTAAGTGTAATGCGTTAGTGTGCTGTAAGTAGTGTGTCGGTGTACAGTAACTCAGTAAGTGTAATGTGTTAGTGTGCTGTAAGTAGCGTGTCGGTGTACAGTAACTCAGTAAGTGTAATGCGTTAGTGTGCTGTAAGTAGTGTGTCGGTGTACAGTAACTCAGTAAGTGTAATGTGTTAGTGTGCTGTAAGTAGTGTGTCGGTGTGCAGTAACTCAGTAAGTGTAATGCGTTAGTGTGCTGTAAGTAGCGTGTCGGTGTACAGTAACTCAGTAAGTGTAATGCGTTAGTGTGCTGTAAGTAGCGTGTGGGTGTACAGTAACTCAGTAAGTGTAATGTGTTAGTGTACTGTAAAGTAGCTGTGTGGTGGTTACAGTAACTCAGTAAAGTGTAATGTGTTAGTGTGTGCTGTAAGTAGCGTGTCGGTGTACAGTAACTCAGTAAGTGTAATGCGTTAGTGTGCTGTAAGTAGTGTGTCGGTGTACAGTAACCACTCAGTAAGTGTAAGTGTTGCAGTGTACGTAAGTAGTGTGTCGGTGTGCAGTAACGTCAGTAAGTGTAATGCGTTAGTGTGCTGTGAAGTAGCAGAGCCGTGTCGGTGTACAGTAACTCAGTAAGTGTAATGCGTTAGTGTGCTGTAAAGTAGAGTGTGTGGGGTGTTTACAGTAACTCAGTAAGTGTAATGTGTTAGTGTACTGTAAGTAGTGTGTTGGTGTACAGTAACTCAGTTAAGTGTAATGCTGTTAGTGTGCTGTAAGTAGGTCGGTAATGTCGGGGTGTACAGTAACTCAGTAAGTGTAATGTGTTAGTGTGCTGTAAGTAGTGTGTCGGTGTACAGTAACTCAGTAAGTGTAATGCGTTAGTGTGCTGTAAGTAGTGTGTGGGTGTACAGTAACTCAGTAAGTGTAATGTGTTAGTGTACTGTAAGTAGTGTGTTGGTGTACAGTAACTCAGTAAGTGTAATGCGTTAGTGTGCTGTAAGTAGCGTGTTGGTGTACAGTAACTCAGTAAGTGTAATGTGTTAGTGTACTGTAAGTAGTGTGTTGGTGTACAGTAACTCAGTAAGTGTAATGCGTTAGTGTGCTGTAAGTAGCGTGTTGGTGTACAGTAACTCAGTAAGTGTAATGTGTTAGTGTGCTGTAAGTAGTGTGTCGGTGTACAGTAACTCAGTAAGTGTAATGTTGTTTGGGCTCTGGAGTTTCTCCTTGATTACACAGATGCAGACCGGATACTGAGACGGCTCCTTCTCCTTTGTCTGTGTGTTTCGTTCGCTCACTCGTTAACAACAAGAGAATATACACATGACCTGTTTGGAGCTGCTGGCCTGCTAAGTATACATTCAACTGCTAAAACAATAGAGAGCAGACTGGCGAATGCTATTGTCAGCTTAGGGCCCAAAGACCCCGGCCCCCGATCTGTCACATGGTACACATGGCGAAAGCCCTTTGTTTTAGTCACTGTGTTTGAGTGTGTCATATAAGCGCAGTGGTCGGCCTGTATGTGAGAAAGCACACCTTCCAGTATTCCCACATTTATACAGCACCTCCAGCAGAACCGTGGAAC
>JAMWET010000646.1:132500-140000 GCA_024036415.1 Prochilodus magdalenae | reverse complement strand
ATCCGTGTGTGAGTGAGAGCACTCAGAGGTAAACACTCCAGCCGAAACCAGCCGCTGCCCAGATGGTCATTAACTACAGGTCCGTTAGTGAGTCACATACAGCACTTTAATTAGAATCAGCACCTGCTGAACATGTAGGCAGCTTTAAAACACCAGCAGCTTTCTGTTTGAGTTTATAGAAACTCTAGAGAGGTGTGATTTAAAGGAACCCGTATCCTGAATAAATGAGACGTGGTGAGTACATGGCAGGGACAGTGCTGGTTCGGGATTTAAGACCAGACAGAGACGCAGTCTGGGAACAGGTGATCTGCAGTGGAGCATGTTAGAGTATGTTGGAGAGCGCTGAGTGAGTGCGGTCGAGTGCAGGCTTGTCCACATGTCTGTCCTGACAGGTGCAATTATGCAACATAAACACACAGGACGCCCAATCAGGCTGCAGAGCTGCTGCAGGCGCTCTCTGTCTCCTACACACTATCGTCCCGAAGTCTGGAGCGACTGCTTCCAGTAATGTAAAGCATGTTTCGTGCTGCAGAGCTACACATACAGAAGTCTGTCTCTCAGTATGGTGTCGGGTCTCCCTGTTTGCTAACATGGCAACACGTTAGACGTCTCGGTATGGAGCTGTAGAGGTTCCTAATGGTGTCCTGTGATAATCCATCCCATGCAGCTTGAATATCCTCACACAGTTCATGCAGATGGTGCGGTAGGGGTGGAGGTGGAGTGATTCCAGGTCTTCTGGACTTGGTGCTGACCACGGTGCCTCCACACACGGATTCGTTGGGCGTCTCCACCAAGACTAAAGCGGGACTCGTCACTGAAGATGATCCGCTGCCATTCTGAGTCACTCCCTGACAGTCTGGCATGACACCACTGCAGTCTTTGGTGACGGTGGTGTGGTGTTATGTGCAGTTGTCATAACGGTCTACGTGCATATCGTCGCTGTCCAATGAAAAACATGTATCTCCATTTTTGTCCATTTTGACTTTTATGCATCATTTGAAAACAGCAGCTCCCGTTTACACTTTGTGAGATTTGCACGATGAATGGACCAATTGAAATGGTCCAAAAGTGCTTGGTAAGACGTCTGGTTCCATTGACTTACATTAAAGTTGAATGCGGTTTTTGGCCTCTCCTGTAAAGTTGCCATTTCTGAGATACTTGTTTTTCTTTGGACAGCGACAATATGGTCCTGCGTGGTGCAGGCGTCTGCCAATGGTGTTGGCACTGACAGGATGACTCACGGAGGGCATCACTGCTACCTGAATGCCTGAAATCGTGACTGTTGGGTATCTTGCATGGACACCCGGGAAGCTCACAGTTCGCTTTGGTGCGTGTTTGTGTGAAGGAGGTGGTCCTCTTTAGCCCCTCCGTCTAATGCTAACCGCGGGTCTGCTGTGCCAGCCTGCTTATCTAGAAACCTTGTGAGCTCCACTCCTCAAGATCCGGTTCACACCTCGGCTTTACAGCCGTGTGAAGTGTTTCAATGACGTTGTGAACATTAACTCGATGTCCTCTCCATGATTATTTGCAGAGCCTTGTAGTGAAGAGTTCAAGTGCAGTGTTAATCCACAAAGGCCAGCGAAGAGTTCCAGAGGCCTTGGCCTTATGGACAGCACATCTAAAACAGCTCCTTGTTTCTACTGAGAAGGCAGGAATCAATAAGTCATCTTTTGAATCTAAGAGGATAATGGAGTAGTCCAGTCGGAGGCTTAAAATAACGACCTGGTCTTCATACCGACACAGGTGAAGTCTTCAGAACTCATGTGATCATGAAAACGAGTGTGGAGTAACATTGGGACTGGGTGTAGTGTAACTACAGAAAGAGGTGGAAATGGGTGTGTAGTAACCATGGAACTGAATCTAGCATAGGCGGAGAAGTGGAAATGAGTGTCCTGTGATCATGGTAGTGAGTGTAGTTTCACTATGGAAAATATTATGACATAATCATGCAAGTGAGTAGCTTTTACCGAGGAAATGGGTGTGGTCTAACTATGGAAATGATATAACATAACCAAGGTAATGAGTGTAGTGTACCCACTAGGTTGGTGTAGTGTGTAATGTGGTAAAATGTAAAGTGGTGTAGTGTAATGTGGTGCAGTATAATCAGCTGTAGTGTTTTGTGGTGTGGTGTAAAGTGGTGTAGGGGTATGTGGTGTAGCATGAGGTTGTGTATTGTCATAGGGTGTAGTGTAAAATTGTGTAGTGTAAAGTTATGTATTATAATTTGGTGTAGTGTTTTGTGGTGTAATATAATGTGGTGTAGTGTAAAGTGGTGTAGTATAATGTGGTGTAGTGTAAAGTGGTGTAGTATAATTTGGTGTAGTGTAAAGTGGTGTAGGGTAAAGTGGTGTAGTATAATTTGGTGTAGTGTAAAGTGGGGTAGTGTAATGTGTAGTATAATTTGGTGTAGTGTAAAGTGGTGTAGGGTAAAGTGGTGTAGTATAATTTGGTGTAGTGTAAAGTGGTGTAGTATAATTTGGTGTAGTGTAATGTGGTGTAGTATAATTTGGTGTAGTGTAAAGTGGTGTAGGGTAAAGTGGTGTAGTATAATTTGGTGTAGTGTAATGTGGTGTAGTGTAAAGTGGTGTAGTGTAATTTGGTGTAGTGTAAAGTGGTGTAGTATAATTTGGTGTAGTGTAAAGTGGTGTAGGGTAAAGTGGTGTAGTATAATTTGGTGTAGTGTAAAGTGGTATAGGGTAAAGTGGTGTAGTATAATTTGGTGTAGGGTAAAGTGGTGTAGTATAATTTGGTGTAAAGTGGTGTACTGTAATGTGGTGTTGTGTAAAGTGGTGTAATGTGATGAGGTGTAGTGTAATGTGTAGTAGTGTAAAGTGGTGCAGTATAATGTGGTGTTATGTAAAGTTGTTTAGTGTAACCCGTAAAGTGGTGTAGTGTAAAGTGGTGTAGCATGATGTGGTGTAGTGTAACCATTACAGTGGTATAGTGGTTAGTGCTGTTATGCAATGTGGCATAGTGTAAAGTGGTGGACTTTAATGTGATGTAGTATGAAGTGGTGGACTGTGATGTGGTGTAGTGTAAAGTTGTGTATTGTAACATGGTGTAGTGTAAAGTGGTGTAGCGTGATGTGGTATGACCATTAAAGTGGTATAGTGTATAGTGTTGCAGTGTATCATAGTGTACGGTAATGTGGTGTAGTGTAAAGTGGTGTACTTTAATGTGGTGTAGTATAAATTGGTGGACTGTGATGTGGTGTAGCATAAAGTTCTGTACTGTAACATGGTGTAGTGTAAAGTGGTGTACTTTAATGTGGTGTAGTGTAAAGTGGTGGACTGTGATGTGGTGTAGTGTAAAGTGGTGTAGCGTGATGTGGTATAGTGTGACCATTAAAGTGGTATAGTGTATAGTGGTGCAGCGTATCGTGGTGTACGGTAATGTGGTGTAGTGTAAAGTGCTAGAATTTTAAACAGTGCAGTGTAAAGTGGAGTAGCATTAGGATGGTGTAGTGCCATGTGATGTAGTGTAAACACAGAAACCAGTGTAATCAAAGCATATGGCTTAATGAAGAAGCACTTCCTGTGTGATATGGTTCTTTGATAATATTCTTAATTATAATAACATACTAAAAAAGCTGTTTGTGCCGAGACATTTGGTGGGCCATGCATATAGACCCTTGTCCCATTCATGTTTATTCCCTGGTATTTAACTGTACACCGTTACTCATAAGCAGTTGCTAAAGCTAGCCATAAGCTAACCTCTCCCCTATGGACATTCCTATAGTAGGCTCAGTCAGTATAAAGGCTTTATAAAAGCACAAAGTGCAGCTGTTTCCAGCAGGTGCTGATAGCTAGAGTTATTAGCCACAGTGCTCTTCTTACTGGTGGGCCTTAACTGGGTCAGAGGGTCACATAGTAATGAGCGAGGAACTCTTGTTTGGGATTGTGGACTCCTGTTCATGTTGACCCTGGGCATTAGCCCAGACTGGCTCTGGTTGAGGTTTGAACAGGACTTGTAATGTTTCGGAGACGGTCATTTCCAGTGATGTTAGGGTTGCCAGCTCTGTTTCTGATTCTGTATTTTACGGGACGGGTGGCCACCCCTGAGTGATGCACGAATGCAGTTGCCTGCACTCAGTTCCTCTCTTTAAATTTGCATTTACCTACAAATGAAATGACTACACGTGTGTTGAGGACACGGTTGACCCCTGGTTCCTGTTCCAGTGAACCATTTCACATCTATCCACACTCACAATTCCCTTGTAATACATTTTTGCTGGCACTGTTTCGGTCAGAGGTGACCCTCCTGCTCTCTGAAACACTGTTCAAATAGTGAGCCGGTCGGGTAAACAGGGGCTTTCCGGTCATACACTGGAAATGTGTTTAATGATTTAAGGACGACTGATGCATATTGTGGCAATTCATATTTCAGCACAGATATTACAATGATAGATTATTATAGAACTGTGTGGTAAATTGATCTGGTATTTCTAAAATTGGAATGCATATGGAAAATGTAGCTTAGGGGCCCAATCACATGACCACTTTGTAAGACACAACCCCTACTGATTTTGAGAGGCTAAACCTTCTGAACACCAGCCAATACAGTTTCATATTTAATGCAGTATGTTGAGTTAATTAGTGTTTATATGATAGAGCAGGTTGCCAGTTCTCAGTTGCTACTCTTCTTAAATGAATAGCTGAAACTCACAGTCTTAAATTACCTCATTTCAAGTCTGTGGGCAATGTGGATGGACCACACAGCTGCTACCTGAGTAGTTAGTATACGAGTAGTAGGTAGCATATATGAGCATATATGAGTAGTAGTTAGTATATGAGTAGTAGGTAGCATACTACCTACTACTCATATACTAACTCCACCTAAATGTAGTATGCAGTATGTGATCAAGCTTTAAATCTGTAGTGCATTGGAGATACCTGGATGGTATTCTACTCCAGGCCGAGTTTCTAGTATACAGGTGGAGCTATCTGTATTGTGCACTGCATCGCATCATGCACCGCGGCCTTACCAGCTCTCAGCCTGCTTCAGCCAGAGAAATGGCCGCGGGTAACACTGGGGAGCTAAACACAGCCCACTCCGAGTATAACTGTGGGTGTAGTGATTGTAGTGGGGATGTTTTCCTCAGAAAGTTAAAATATACAGGTCTGAAGATTAATAAAAGATGAACTCGCTTTTAGAGTGGAATAGCCGAGGGTAGCTAATCGTATTTCAGGTGATCTGAGCAGCACTAGCAGCAGCTAGCTCTAAACAGTGGATACAGTAATAACAGCTCTGAGGTAAATGTGGGTGTAGTGATCGTAGTGGGCATGTGTGTTCATCAGAATGAGACTCAGAAAGTTAAATATACAGGTCTGAAGATTAATAAAAGATGAACTTGCTTTTAGAGTGGAATAGCTGAGGGTAGCTAACGGCTAGGCTAACCATATTTCAGGTGAACTGAGCAGCATTAGCAGCAGCTAGCTCTAAACAGTGGATACAGTAATAACAGCTCTGAGGTAAATGTGGGTGTAGTGATTGTAGTGGGGTGTGTGTTCATCAGAATGAGCCTCAGAAAATTAAATATACAGGTCTGAAGATTAATAAAAGATGAACTCGCTTTAGAGAATCAGCTTTAGAGTGAAATAGCCTAGGGTAGCTAACGGCTAGGCTAACCGCATCTCAGGGGAACTGAGCAGCGTTAGCAGCAGCTAGCTCTAAACAGTGGATACAGTAATAACAGCTCTGAGGTAAATGTGAGGTAACTGGCCATGTGACTGTATTAGTATACTACACTGTAGGTCAAAACCTGTTACCTCACACAGGGGGCGTATACCATATGCAGTACATACTACTTTTAGTATACATCGTGCAGCATAGTAGTGTACCATTTAGATTAATAGGGCTGTGTACTGGCAAGAACCTTGTGATACAATATGTATCACGTTACAGAGTTTACGATTCGATATATTAAAATATATTGTGATAATGTGAGCAAAGTAAAGTAAAATTTAATACAGGTGTGCTCGTATGAATGTGCTCGTATGAAAAACACACCACCATACGCATAGATTATGCTAATGCTAACGTTAACGGCAAACCTTGACGCTTGAAAATGGATTACAACACTGCCAGCTAGTGGTGCTATATATCATATTCAGTGCTAAGAAACCATTGTATGCCATACGTCTTGGCATGTAACCTACTGATTATGAATCAATACTCTGTTTTTGAAAGTCAATACAGTATCACCAATATAATATCGCGATAGTACACCCCTAATAATTATCGACTGCATATACATAATGTCATTCAAACCAGTAGCTTTTGAGCTTTTGAGCTTTTCTGAGTTCTCAGGAGATGGGGGAACCGTTCTTTAAAGCTGTATCCGGTACCGGCCCCTGATTACCCCAGACCATACTGTTGATGGGCTTTCCTGCACTCAGCATAAGAACAGTTGAGTCAACAGGTTCTGGCCACAGGATGTCTGAAGAACCATCCACTGCAAGGTCCTTTAGGGAACCACAAGAGGTTCTTCTATAGTGTTGCTCCAATGACACTTGTTTTTTAGTGTGTAGCTTCTTCATTCTGTATCTCAGTCTTTCTCTCTGGCTCTCTCTTCCTCTGACGTTCTCCCTTTCTTCTCTGTGGTGTGAGGAAGACTGATGTGATGACCACAGAAAGGGAGAGCTGTGCTGAATGCTTTTTTTATCGACTCCGTGGTCTGCTCTTGTTTCTCTGGGTCAGGGAGGAGGGGGGATGGGGGTGTTGTTACGGGGTAAATATTCCCTCTGTTGACCCCCGAGGCTGTGGAATGCTGTAGCAGGCCAAACTCCAGTTATTCGCAGCTTAGCCAGCAGAGCACGTGGCCTCGGTAGTGAACTGAGCTGGGTCCAGTCCAGCTCGATAAGAACCGTCTGCGTAAGTGGCTTAATGTTTTACACCATAACTGCAGTTACGGCTGTGATGATATCGTAATCGGGATGGCGGGATCGCAGCTTGAAAGCATTAGAGGTAATGATTTGCAAACTGTGTTTAAAGTCATTTGCATAGGTGAGTCTTAAAGGCATAGTGGGAAAACTAGCCTGTTTGTTTCTAAAGGCCTTATTCAACCATTCAGACACATGCACAACACAACATACGGACAGTCTGCACCCAGAAGGAGGAACAGGATCAATAACTGATGATAGATTTAGACTGATATGATCAATATTTATTGAGCTACACCTACAGAAGTCTGTCTCTCAGTATGGCAGTGTTGGGCGGCCATGTTTGCTAACCCAACATGCCAGACGTCTCGGTATGGAGCTGTAGAGGTTCCTAATGGTGTCCTGTGATAATCCATCCCATGCAGCTTGTATATTCACACACAGTTCCTGCAGATGGTGCAGTAGTGGTGGAGGTGGAGTGACACCGGGCCATCTTGGCACTGACCATGGTGCCTCCACACACAGACTGATTGGTCATCTCCAAAAGACCAAAGTGGGATTTGTCACTGAAGATGAATCGGCGCCATTCTGAGTCACTCCATGACAGCCTGGTACGACA
>JAMWET010000646.1:105000-127500 GCA_024036415.1 Prochilodus magdalenae | reverse complement strand
GGTCTGTAAGCTCTCCCAGCTCTCCCAGCTCCTCAGCTCGAGGTCTGTAAGCTCTCCCAGCTCTCCCAGCTCCTCAGCTCGAGGTCTGTAAGCTCTCCCAGCTCTCCCAGCTCCCCCAGCTCCTCAGCTCGAGGTCTGTAAGCTCTCCCAGCTCCCCCAGCTCCTCAGCTCGAGGTCTGTAAGCTCCCCCAGCTCGAGGTCTGTAAGCTCTCCCAGCTCTCCCAGCTCCCCCAGCTCCTCAGCTCGGGGTCTGTAAGCTCTCCCAGCTCTCCCAGCTCCTCAGCTCGGGGTCTGTAAGCTCTCCCAGCTCCCCCAGCTCCTTAGCTCAGGTTCTGTGTGTTTACACTTGGCTTTACTGTTAATGCTCAGGAGAAATTCTGCTGGTTTGTAGAAATGGTTAAGCTGTAAACAGAGGCATTCAGAGTGGTTTGGTGTAAGAGGCTCAGTTCTAGAAAAACTGAACTGTTCACAGTGGTGGTGATAGACACCACACATCCACCTCTTAAAGCTCCCTCACAGAAAGCTCACTGACCCTTACATGAAGCTGTTATGATCAAAGGCATATGGAAAATAATGAAGTTCAGAGAAGCCATGAATAGTTATCATCTTCTGGACTGTTCACTGAAGAGCACAACTTATTTTGTGATCTTGAGATAACCAGCGTTGTTTTCTTAAGATCATCACTGATTTTTCTTTAAATCTCTGAACAATTAAAGTTGTTTTCTCAAAACTGATCTCAGGATGACAAAGTCGCAGTTACATCACTACTTACTTGTGTTGAGGTCTCAAGTGTGATCTTGACCAAACAACCTTTGATATCCTGAGATCAAAAGATAAATAAGTAATGAACTTAAGAAAACAGCTTTTGTTTACCTTCAGATAAGAAGACAACTAAGTTGTGCTCTCAAGATAGTAAAAGTGGTTTTCTCCAGACCACAATTTAATTTTTTGAAATTACAAGATAACAGGGGTTGTTTCTCAAAATCTTATAACTTACCCTGCAAATGATTTATGTTGAGGTCTCAAGATAAGTTGTGATTTTGAGAGAACAACCTTTGTTATACTGAGATCAGAATACAAAAGGTTATGATCTTGAGAAAACTCAGTTGTGACCCACAGAAAACAGCTTAAGTTCTCAAGATGCAAAAAAGTTGTGCTCTCCAAAGTTACTTTCTCAAGACCCCAATGTGTTTTTCTTGTGATCACAAGATAACAAGAGTTGTTTTCTCAAGATGACATTTTATATCTCATATTATTTGTATTGTGGTCTCAAAATAAATCCTGAACTTGGAAAAACCAAGTTCCTAACCCTAACCTCTTGAGATTACACAATCAATTACACAATTAAAAACACAATTATTAACCTTAAGATAAACAGTCCACAAACTGATAATATATTGTCGCTGTCCAATGAGAACCATTTTATTTTAAATATTTTTTATTTAAAAAAAAAAATTTTTTGGCATAATTTGATCGCCTGAGCTGGTGTTTACATGGGATTGCATGATGAATAGATCACCAGAAATATCCAAAACATGCTTGGAAAGACGTCTGGTTCCATTGACTTACATTCAAATTCAATCAGGTATTTCTCCTCTCATGTAAAGGTGACACTTTGGAGATACTTGTTTTTCTTTGGACAGTGATGAAAATATGGTTATATATGGAATATGAAAAAAAAAAAAAATTTATAATGTTAAATGCAAAACATCAACAATATACATATTTAACATGCGCTTTAAATCATACATTCATTTTAAAATTTTACTCTTCAATAAATACGGCCTAATTTTCTCTATTTCTCATAAACACTACTATATTGACAACCCTAGAGATCCGTCACACTGTATAAATGATAAGAACACAATGACGTTGTTTAAGATCCCATTTGTCACATTCTAGCCACCAAGTAAGTGCTATTAGCTAAGAGTCATTAGCATTTAAACGCCAGGGCAGATTAGACAGAATGGGCTTGTAAAAGACGCGTCTGCTTGGAAAACACAAACGCCATCTGTGGCCCTGCCAAGCAAACAGTGTGGTGTTAACAAGCTGCGTTCTGAATAGCTGCAGTTTGCTGTTTCCGCACCTTTAGAGCAACTTAGCAAGCAGTTGCTAAAACCTCTACGTAGCAACGGAGCCCAACAGGGCTGGAGAAGACACTGAGCTGCGTGTGTTTAGTGCAAGTATGTGTGAATGGCCTCATAAGTGTGAACCACACTGACGGTTGTCTGACAGGCACCTGGATCAGGAGCCTGGAAAGACTTCAAAGCAAGCCTTCAGAAGTGGACCGGAGAACTTATGGAGAAGCTCCGCTGATTGTTCAGCACTGTATGTCTGCATGGCTGAGATGCACATGGGTTGGTTGAACATGCTCAGTTTTAGAGAACCTTGGCTAGTCAGAGCAGTTCACAGTGGTGGTAATAGGAACCAGACGTCGGAAGAGTTGCCGAGCCCAATGTGAAATTACATCTGGTGGTTAGACGACAAGTGGGTGTACTATGTGTGTGGTGGATCATTCCCAGTGACGTGGTGGTGGTGTGTTAGTGTGTGTGGTGCTGGTGTGAGTGGATGAGACACAGCAGTGCTGCTGGAGTGTTGAGACACTGTGTCCACTCACTGTCCACTCTATTAGACACTCCTACCTTGCTGGTCCACCTTGTAGATGGACAGTCAGAGACGATAGCTCATCTGCTGCTGCACAGTGCAGTGTAGGTCATCCTCTAGTCCTTCATCAGTGGACACAGGACGCTGTTGGCTGATAGTGTTGATAGGTGGACGATTCTCAGTCCAGCAGTGACACTGAGGTGTCCAGCAGCACTGCTGTGTCTGATCCACTCACACCAGCACCACCCACACTAACACACCACCACCACATCAGTGTCACTGCAGTGCTGAGAATGATCCACCACCCACATAATACCTGTACCTGCTCTGTGGTGGTCCTGTGGGGGTCCTGACCATTGAAGAACAGGGTAATACAGTATACAGAGAGACAGGCGGACTACAGTCTGTACCTGTAGAACTACAGAGTGCCGTTTCTTGTGTCCTTCAGGGTATATAAAATAGGGGTCGTATATAACATAGGGCTGTTTTGTTATATACACTGAGGTGCTGGGTAAATACGCTTTCCTGACTCAGCGATCCCGTGTTTGTTCTAACACTCAGATGGTGTGAAAATAGGCAAGCCCCTCACACTCTCACTGAAAGAGACTCTCTGTGTGACCTCTCTCTCTCTCTCTCTCTCTCTCTCTCTCTCAGGTCTGGATGATAGTCTCCAGCAATACATCCCGAACTTTGAGAAGGAGAAAATAGATGGTGAGCAACTGCTGAAGATTTCTCACCAAGACCTGGAGGAGCTGGCTGTAAGCCGAATAGGACACCAGGAGCTCATCCTGGAGGCTGTGGACCTGCTCTGTGCCCTGGTCAGTACCAGAACCCTGGGGGTTTAACCTGAAATCTGGAACGTAGTGTCCTAAACTAGCTACTGTAGCTAGCTGTTCACCAAGCCTACAACATGTACATACCCATCTAACTCCACAGCTAGCCTGCTCCACTCATATGCATTTTGCTTACCCAAGGTGGACATTAAGGGGAGGTAAGGTCACTCTATGTATTTTAAAGGACAGGCCATTTCTAGGACGTCAGCTTGTATGTAGAATAACAGAAGGTACCATCTGTAACCCACAGCCACAGATAGGTGGCACTATAGCTGGGATCCTGTTTTCCTCTTCAGCTTGGCTCTCCTTTGACCAGCATTGATTCGTTGCTATATGCAGGTATGGGGTTGGTTAAGCTGGTCACCTTCGTCAGTGGGGCCTCTGGGGGCAGACATGTGCTGGAGGTTAGGGGACCAACCTTGTGAACGGAGGGTCGCCAGTTCGATTGCCTGAACCAGGAGTAACAAGTGAAGTGTCCTTGAACAAGGCTAACCCTCAGCTGCTCCCTGTGTACCGTAGATAGGTCTGCCCACTGCTTAGGGCAAGTGTGCTTACTGCCCCCTAGTGTGTGTGTGGGTGATTCACTTCACGGATGGGTTAAACGCGGTAGACAAAATCCTCTGTGTGCACCCAACTCATAGTCCTCCGGTTAGCATACAGTTGCCCCAAACTGTGTTATTGGTTTACCAGGGTCATGTGACATCGTGAATCAGCTACCGGCTAACCCGCAGGTCAGCCATTTAAATGCTAGTCAATTAGTAGGCTTCCATCTGAGTCACGGATGTCATCCATTCCACCCAGGGGTTGCATGAGTTAGATTTTAATTCTGCCCCACCCCCCTCTTTATGATGTCATCCTTTTGGGGGTGGTGAAAGTGGGCACCCTGTTTCTGACACCACTGATAAGTGCTAATGCGAGGAGCAGCCATGTTAAGGCCTGAATGGTGTTTACATTACTGATTGGTAATCTATAGATAAATGTAAGGATGTGTGGCAGACGGGGGTTCATATCTCCACCTTCCTGCCGATACACAGCCCTAGTTTAGGGTGGAGGCTGCCAATGAATAGGAAAGCAAGGGCTTTCCGGGAGGTCCAGCTAGCTGCCTCTCTTTCTACCTCTTTTGTTTTCCTGCTGTTGCCTCCAACCTCCTCCTGTGTAGAGCCCAGTCTGAGGCCTGCTAGCAGGGGTTCGCCTTCTTCCCTCCTGTGAGTTAATGTGTTTGAAAGGCCAGAGGATTTCTCCAGCTGTGGAGAAACCACACGCACTGAGCATATAGTCCACACAGGCAGCTCTGTGTGCAGCCCGCGAGGCTTGCTGACGTGAATCACTCAGTCAGTGTTTGCTTCTGCTTTGATACTCTAGGCTGTATGAATAGGGCCTGATTGAGCACTGTAAGGGGCGTAGGGGAACATTAGCTGGGAAGCCGGAGTTATCAGTGCCATCTCTCTGTGCTATAGCTATGCTGAATGGAGTCCCTTCTGATGGAACACGATGTTTGGTACTGTGAATCTGCATGAGTGCCAGTGTTTACCAGGCGTGGGTCACATCAGGGCACACTGCCATTCAGAAAAACTCTTCATTATGATGGTGAACTTGATAGGAGGATCGGTATACAACTCTGTTGGAGCTTGTTTGATTAGGAGTCGTTTTTATAGGTGGCTGTTTCCTTTGTTACGTGATGATGTCATCTCGTAACATGGTGATGATGTCATCTGTTTTATTGCAGTGTTGTCAAAAGGTCGTGCTGCCACGGTGTTATCACAACCTCCCTGGGAAGTAACATGGCCGTATGGTATTATGACTACCTAATGCCAAATTCCAGAACCTATGTAGGATTTTAGGAGGCCATGAAAATGGATTGCCCATGTTGCCAATACGTTGTCACAGCTTTACAATGCTGTGCCAGTGTTGCGGGCACTATAACAACATGTGGTATCACAATGTATCACAATATCACAACGTGACCGTGTTTGCTAGGAATCCTTACTGCCTGCTTGGCAATGCCCTTACCTCAGTGGATGAGCTTACCCATCAGAGCACTCTGGGCTCTTTGGGAGGCGGGGCTTAAAGACACAGGAGCTCTAATAGAGTGGTTCAGACAGAGAGTGATTACAGATGCCTAGTAGGCGAACCATATTGTGTTTTGGGGAAAATTAAGCAGTAGCATCAGTTCCAAAAATGCAGGTCCAGCCTCTTAAAGAGACAGTAGCAGGAAACATATGGTCACTGTCCATTGAAAAACAAGTAACTTTAAAAATGGCAACTTTTCAGGAGAGGACAAAAACATCATGTATTACTAATGCAAGTCAATGGAACCAGATATTTTTCCATACCGATTTGGGCCACTTCTGTTGGTCCATTCTTAATGAAATGTCCACATAGTGTAAACAGCAGCTTCTGTATTTAAATCATGCATAAAAGTAAAAATCAACAAAAAATGGCAAAAAATGTTTTTTGTTCATTGGACTGCGATGATAGGCTGCAACATGTATTAGCCTTGTAGCCAACCATGCTTTTTTTTTGCTGCTTCTTATCAGCATCTTGACCAATCACGGTCCAGATAAGTGTGTTTCTGTAGGTTGGATGAGTCAAGGTATTCACCAAGTTGGTTTATTCATTATTAATTTTTTAAAAATTTATTATTTAGGACACAATCACACAGACAGATGCCAAAGCTATCTGTGTGTGGAAGCATAACTGTCCTCTCTCTGACTCTAGAGGGTGGTGGGATGATACCCCCTCCACCCCTTATCTCTCAGCATGGTTCTAGCCAGCAGGGCATCTGTTTACTCATGTAAGAGAACCGACAGTTAGTTTTGTCCTCCAAGTGTGTTGAGCTTTGTGGCATTCAGCGGTCTCTCAAGCAGTGTTAGCGTTGTGTCTTCATACAGCCCTAATACAGTCGACTTCTATTGGATTTCTATTAGGTGGATCAGACATTGTCGTTTTCCCCCTAAGCCTTCTTTCATTTCCCTGAGGCCTCTTTGAGACTCTGTTATGTCTGTGCGGCGAAAGGCTCGTGGTAGAGGCTCAGAGGAAATTAACAGGGTGCAGTAATATGGAGCTGGAATAGACATTACATGCTCAGTGTGGAGCTGGTGAGGGGAATGAGGCTGCGGCGGGAATGTTCTGGAAGATATCTCCTGGAGAGCAGGAAACAGATGTGACCCACCCACCTGTCAGATCCCCCCCCGCCCTGCTCACACATATATATACACAGTGTGCACAGGCAGGAAACATGTCATGCTATTGTTCCTACAGTTTCCGTCCGTTGGAGTCGGGTGATTTGTTCTGCCGGTTATTCAGCGATGTGCATGTGAGAGTGGGTGGGCAGTCGGTTCCTGTACAGCTGCTGACCGTAGCTATCGTCCTCATTCAAAATATACTTTATTTGTTTTGCCACTTGCAGCGTCTATTCCTGGGGTTTTTTCTCGGAGACCATGGACCAAAACTATTCTCTCTGGTCCTAATTGCTGACAAATAAAACACTGCCCGATCTCATCCATAGGCTGACTAAACTCTGTCTGATTATCACCAATCACTGAATAGTGTTTGATACTCTATGAAAACTAAGAAAATGGTGTCTGATTCTGAACACAAACTGACAGAGTTGTGTTAATGTCGACCATAGACCGATAAAACCCACCTTATCCTGTAGACTGACAGAATTCTGCCTGGTACCAACCAGTCAATTCTGTCCGATCTCAACAATAGACTAGTAAAATTCTAAAGACTGATACAACTTCTCTTTATCTTGACTGTAGACTGATAAAAGTCTTCCTTATCCTGACTGTAGACTGATCAGATTTGTCCTTATCCTGACTGTAGACTGATCAGATTTGTCCTTATCCTGACTGTAGACAGATACATTTCTGGCTGATACTAACCAGTTAATTCTGTCTGATCTCACCCATAGACTGTCAAAATTCCTCCTCATCCTGACTGTGGTCTGATAAAATTTCACCATATCACGACTATAAACAATTTTAAGTCCACCTTATCCTGACTGTAGATTGACAACATTGATACCGACCATAGACAGACCACATTCTGACTTATCCGGATTGTAGACTGCCTAAATTCTACCTTTCCCAGACGGTACACTGATCAAACTTTGCCTGACACCATCCATGCACTTGTAAAATTCTCTGACCATAGACTGATAAGACTCTCATTGATTCCCTCCATAGACTGGAAAATACTACCTAGTGCTGACTGTAGACCCACAAAATACTGGCTGATCCCATCATTAGACCGGCAAAATTCTCTGATCCCAATTATAGACTGACAAAATTCTCTGATCCCAACCACAGATTGAGAAAATTCTCTGATTCCAATTATAGACTGACAAAATTCTCTGATCCCAATTGTAGACTGACAAAATTCTGTGATCCCAATCATAGACTGACAAAGTAATGTCTGATCTCAATCATAGACTGACAACATTATCTGATCCCAATCATAGACTGACAAAATTCTCTGATTCCAATCGTAGACTGACAAAATTCTGTGATCCCAATCATAGACTGACAAAGTAATGTCTGATCTCAATCATAGACTGACAAAATTCTCTGATTCCAATCATAGACTGACAAGTAATGTCTGATCCCAACCGTAGACTGACATAACTCTGCCTTATCTGACCCCAGACCTACAAAATTCAGTTTGATCCGACCATAGACTGACAAAATTCTCTCTCTGGGACTTTCAGGGGTGAAACATCGTTAGCAATGCCGTTTAATCTGAGACCAGGTTTAATCATTGTTGACGAAACTGTTCTGGAAGGTAAATACAAACATGATAATGATGAAAAGACATAAATCACTCTGGACTCCTCCACGGCCAAAGTCTTGTCCCTGCCTGCTCAGTTCTGGCTTCTCTCCTGCTGTCTATCAGGAGGTATTTGATCAGTCCAGAGGAGGTGGAATTCTTCTACAGTCAGGTGATAGCTGCGCGTCTGCCTGGTCTACTGTCTGGACTGTGGAATGCGCCAACGTTTTTTGGCCACAGGGTCGTGAGAACGACCTGCGGCTCAGTCTGCTGTCACACGCTGTTACTGCCCAGAGAGTGTGTTTGCTTTAGTCTGCTAATGCGCACTGAAGTGGAAGATATGGTGGAGTGAAAGAAGGGATTTGGACCTAGATAAGTCAGGTATGCGTGTGAAGGTTGCCGGCAGCGGGACGATTAGGTCAGGATTAGTCTTTAATGTGTTTGATCTAAGCGTGATAATTGATACATGGTTGTTTTTTTTTTTTTTTGCAGAATTATGGAGTGGAGACCGATAACCTGAAGACTTTGGTCGGCCGGATGAGGGCAGCGTCTTATAACCTGCACAACTGCACTTCAGAGAGGAGGAAAAACCCCTCATATGATGGCAGCGGTTCCGGCAAACCACCCAATGAGTTCCTCACGGCGGTGGTGGAGCTCATAGGAGCAGCGAAGAGCATGCTGGCCTGGCTGGACAGGTACATTCAAACACACATACACCAAAGGTTGTTGCCAAGTATAGCAAAAACAACCCCTTGCAACACTTCCGCATGGGGATGTTCTTGAGCATGCTCCACCAGAGAGGTCTCCAAACCCTCCAGACCTACATGGTGTTTAATTATGAGATACACAGATATGAAAAGAGGTGTTGGATTGCAATGCTAACTGGAAGAAAGAGAGACTGGCGTTCTGGAGGATCCTAATGGTGTCCTGCGATTCATCACTGCTTGCTGAACAGTTTAACTGTTGGATCACTCTGGGTGGTTCCCTCTCCATGGTTCGTGTAGGTCTTCCGGATCCTTGCTGTCATTGGTGCGTGCCTACTTCTGTCCACTGCCGCAGCATGCTATGGTAATGTCCGCATGACTGGTATGGCGGCTCACAATACGACGATAAGTCCAGCCCTACAATGCAACCTATCTCCAACTCTTCCATATGGCTGAATTGCTTTTGAACTCTTCTCTGAGGCACATACTTCAAAGCGTGCACAACAGGACAGAGTTGTATAGTCGGTCAGGTACATCGACAAGACCCGTCCCCGTTGAGTCGTTTGCATGTCTCATGATGTCAAACTTACACACCAAGTTTCGGGTGATTCCTCCTGGGTGCACTGAGCGCTGAGTCTACTGCAAGTAACTGGCTGTTCTCAAAGTACCCAGTAGCTCGGTCCTCAGTACATTGCATGAACATCCTATTTAAGAAACTGGTGTACATTATTAAAAGTGTTTTTCATTCATATGTGGTTATTCATTTCCATTTCTAGAATAAAGCATAAATAAAAATTGATAATAATTAAGCTAAAAAAGATGTAGCAATGTTTGGTGCTTGTTTCCAGTCCAGGGGGTTTCAGGTTTGGCCAATCATCTTTTGGTACATTGCTGTTAGAGAATGTAGCCCATTTGTTAAAGTGTGTCGGGTTAGTGTTAACCATGCTAGCTCCTCATCGGTGGTCAGTTTCTGACCACAGCACCGCTGTTCACAACAAATGGTATCCTGGCAAGTAAAGTGACCCTAAATCTAGTCTAGTTCTTGACATTTCCCATGTTGATTCATTTTTAAATCAAAAAGCAAACCAATCTGCTTATATAGTGACACATACAGGGGTTGGACAATGAAACTGAAACACCTGTCATTTTAGTGTGGGAGGTCTCATGGCTAAATTGGACCAGCCTGGTGGCCAATCTTCATTAACTGCACATTGCACCAGTAAGAGCAGAGTGTGAAGGTTCAGTTAGCAGGTAAGAGCACAGTTCTGCTCAAAATACTGCAATGCACACAACATTATGGGTGACATACCAGAGTTCAAAAGAGGACAGATTGTTGGTGCACGTCTTGCTGGCGCATCTGTGACCAAGACAGCAAGTCTTTGTGATGTATCAAGAGCCACGGTATCCAGGGTAGCATACCACCAAGAAGGACCAACCTCCACCAGCATCACGTAGTGACCTGGCCACTATCCTGCAAGAAGAATGGCTTAAACTCCCTCTGACCACTGTGCAGGACGCAGTATATGTCATTCCCAAGACCAACTGACGCTGTATTGGCCGCAAAAGGAGGCCCTACACCATACTAATAAATGATTGTGGTCTAAAACCAGGTGTTTCAGTTTCATTGTCCAACCCCTGTATGTACTTATACTTATAAAGTGGTTGGTGTGGCACAACAGATAACACCACTACTCACCAGGAAGCTACCGTCCCATGTGGGAGACTGGGGTTCGATTCCCGGTCTAGGTGACTAGGCTGTGCTACACCAATAAGAGTCCTTGGGCAAGACTCCTAACACTACATTGGCCTACCTGTAATATGATTAACCTTGTAAGTCGCTCTGGATAAGAGCGTCAACTGAATGCCGTAGATATCACTTGTATGATCAATTTTGATGTGATGGATCTGTCTTCATTATATATTATATTATATATATATATATTATATTATATACTTCATTATATATATATATATATTTATATATTCATTCATGATTCAAGAAACAAAATTTTATCTGTCACTGTAATAAGAACTTCAAAATCTATATTAAATCATAAGCCAACTCATAAATAGCCATAATAGGAAATATTAAATTCATTGTGGCTCGGCTAGGGGGCGGGGTCAAGCACACTGAATGGTAAAACCTCAATGAGACCCACAGACACCCTGCAAAAGTGAACCCGAGTGCTTTATTTAGACATGAAGACCCTCAGTCTCTAAGACTCACACCTGTGTGTAGCATGTAAGCCACGTCAGATATATGTATATATACATACATACATACACACACACACACACACACACACACACATATATGTGACATGTGGCTTACATGCTACACACGGGTGTGAGTCTTAGAGACTATGAGTGATGAGCCCTTCTCAAACTATCAGCCCGTCTGGCCATCACTGAGGTCCATAAATGAGCGAATGTCCCGAGTGTGAACAGTCTCTACACCTGCAGAGTGTGGACTAGTACTATAGGGGTTTCCAATAAAGTGGCCATGGTAGGGTTTTGGAGATGTCTGGCGATGTCTCATCATTGGAACAGCATGTCCCATATGTGGAAAAGGCCATAGACATTGATTTTAGTCGAGAGGCGTTCTGTGGAAGCAGCTAGTTCTCCATGATGTAAGCTTGTTTTAATGTCAGCTGCTTCTTTTTGTTTTCCCTATGCAGTCAAAACACACTCTCTCCTATTCAAAACAGTCTTTAAAAGTGAAGCAATGCAGATGTTCGGCTGACATACGGACCGCTCCATCATATACGCTACGCGACTTGCTTGGGCTTGAGATGACACATTCCAACACCAGAAGCTCAGACTGGAATTCCTCTCTGCGGTGTAGAGAGGGCAGTCTGACTTCACCACACTGACTCTCTCTCTCTCTCTCTCTCTCTCTCTCTCTGCCTGTCTCTCTCTTTCGTTCTTCTGTCAGGACTCCTTTGACAGGCATCAGTGACTTCACCTCCACCAAGAACAGGATCATCCAGCTGTGTTTGGAGCTCACCACCACTGTACAGAAGGTCTGGAGCCTGCTCTCTTTTTACATCCCTCCTTTCCTCCAAACCAGAACAACAGGCTGCTCTGTTTACCGAGCTACACCTCTGACTTACAGATAATCTGCTCCCTGAACACTGTTCACCATGATACTGTATACTGGTATATACGCATTGGGGTCTGCTTCTTCTATATGGTGAGGATTACCAGGCTAAATTAATCTGGCAACCTATGCTGCCTACCTAACCTGGTGCACATTCAATCTCATAAACATTGTGCACTGTTGCTATGGTTTCCAGATTGAACAACATGTTTCACAAACACAGACCATGAAGTTGAGTTAAAGAGAAAGCCCCAAGGTAAAAGATCTCTCCAGTGCCAGTAGACGTTCCTCCCTTTAGACCTCCACTGGAGTACCAGTACTAAAGTATGTATCTTCAGATGTACTTAAGTATGGAGAGTAACAGTACTAAAGTATGAACCTTCAGATGTACTTTAGTATGGAGAGTAACAGTACTAAAGTATTTCCCTTCAGATGTACTTAAGTATGGAGAGTAACAGTACTAAAGTATGTACCTTCAGATGTACTTAAGTATGGAGAGTAACAGTACTAAAGTATGTACCTTCAGATGTACTTAGGTATGAAGAGTAACAGTACTAAAGTATGTACCTTCAGATGTACTTAAGTATGGAGAGTACCAGTACTAAAGTATGTACCTTCAGATGTGCTTAAGTATGGAGAGTAACAGTACTAAAGTATGTACCTTCAGATGTACTGGAGTATGGAGAGTACCAGTACTAAAGTATGTACCTTCAGATGTACTGGAGTATGGAGAGTAACAGTACTAAAGTATTTCCCTTCAGATGTACTTAAGTATGGAGAGTAACAGTACTAAAGTATGTACCTTCAGATGTACTGGAGTATGGAGAGTACCAGTACTAAAGTATGTACCTTCAGATGTGCTTAAGTATGGAGAGTAACAGTACTAAAGTATGTACCTTCAGATGTACTTAAGTATGGAGAGTAGCAGTACTAAAGTATTTACCTTCAGATGTACTTAAGTATGGAGAGTAGCAGTACTAAAGTATTTACCTTCAGATGTACTTAAGTATGGAGAGTGTACCTTATTAAGTGGCAGTGTAAAAATCGCTGGCCATTCATTTGCTCCATCATGCTGAGGGCTGGGTGCTACGTGGCACCCTTAACAGCGCCTGTGAAAGAAGCATGAGAAGAATCTGTAACGGAGCACATATGGTTTCACTGAGTGAAGGCTTTCCCCTGGTATTCTGGCCATTTGGGGGTGGAGGCCTCATAAATGTGCTTTATAGCTTGTGCTCATCCTCCGTCAGCTGTTTCCCCTCTCCAGGCCATGAGAACCGAGCTGCAGGCATGACATTTGTTTTCATGTAGGCACTTATTCCAGGGAATCCTGTCCTTCCATCTTTACCCAGTATGTGGTAAATTGGCCAAGACATGTGTAGTGTCTGAAGTCCTTCAGTTTTCCACTGGAGCTGGACGAAAGTATGGACAATCCGGGCTGTTAAAGCTGTCCAACATACTTTGGTCCATTTTGTCCATCCAGGGCATCAGGAGCATCAGCCCATGACCACATGTGTTTTCACTGTACAGATGAGCAAAAGGCATTAAATGCATGTGGGTCTTGTACAGAGGTGCTAGTGGTAGAGCATCTGTAGTGATTTTGCATCATGGCACTGTTTACGTCACATACACTACCAGTAAAGAGTCTGGACTACTCATAGAAGGCTCTCCTGATGTTTATCTCAATGCTCTACTGTAGAATAAAAGTGAAGACACCAAACTATAAAATAGCCCTCATGGAATTATACAGTCCACCTTAAAACCCTCCAGAGTGGAGCTGTACAGGAGGAGGAACCAGCTTCCTTACCCTGCAGTGGAGCTGATAGAACAAGGTTTATTACTGAGCAGGTTTGGAGCGATTCTATTGGTCGGTCCATCATGAATATTCACTAACCTGAAAGGAGAGCTAGAGCTTTTACACTGTGCAGAAAAAGAGATCAAAGTTTTTACACCACTAAATATATATTAGAGGTGGAGATATGGAGGAGTATCATACTGTGTACATCAGGAGTAGATGTGGTGTATCAGGATATGGACTGGTTCAGACTCTCATCAGGTGGAGCTGTTCAGTGTGAGACTGTAGAGTCTATAAGACCACCAACACCATCCATTTAGATGGGTGTCTCTAAACTTTTGACAGGTGTTTAAAATTTCAGCTCTCCCAACTCCTTTCTATTTCTCTCCTATAACTGCATATGCAATGAGGCAAAAGCACAAAAGAGCAGCTCCACAGCTTTTGGTCGTTTGATAACCTGAGTTAGCAAAAATTGTTAGCAGCTTAGCGATGGCTAAGAGTTAGATACACCACGGAACTCGCTTGATCTAACAACAAACTGGCTAATGCATTTGTCACCATGCTAGCCAGGTTAGCGAATTAGCTTGGTGTTAGCCAGAATCAAACATGTCCCGTGTAGGGTGGCCACGTGTCTGGTTTTAGGCCGGACGGTCCGTTTTTTTCAACTTCCAGTCCTCCGTCCGCCGCAATACCTGGACAGATGTCCTCTTTTCGGGATGAACTATTTAAAATCTTCACCCACCAACAATATTATCTGTGCCGTTGAAATGAAGTGCCTTACATTACATTGGTTTAACAAGGTATAGTCACGTGACATCATGACTAGCCTACTGGCTAACTGCAGGTCAGCTCTCGAAACGCTAGTACATAAGTAAGCTCCCATCTAACTCACGAATGTTATCCATTCCACCCAGTTAGCTTCATAAGGTAATCATTTCTGTGTTATATGTTAGATTATGATTTTAATTAAGTTCCATCCTAGTTCTGTGATGAGCAGAGCTTTTATCATGCTAACTAAGCTAATGCTAGGAGCTCCCGTTTCCAAGTTAGCTGCACAATTTAATTGAATTCATTTCAGTGTAGATCAATGCAATTCAGTTCAACCTTATTCTAATTATACCAATACAGGTGTACAGTATAACAAAACTGTACTTCTCTAATGACCCACATTTAATTATACACATTTAATTAATGTGGTTGGTGTAGCTCAGAAAATAACACCACTGCCTGCCAGAGAGCCACCACCACATGTGGGAGACTGGGGTTCGAATCCCGGTCTGGGTGACTACGCTGAACTACACCAATAAGAGTCCTTGGGCAAGACTCCTAACGCTACACTGGCCCACATGTAATATGATTAACCTTGTAAGTCGCTCTGGATAAGAGCGTCAGCTAAATGATGTAAATGTAATTACAGACTAATCAGACATTTATTCCTCCACCCTACAAACACTGAGCGCTCCGTTAACTTAGCTCGTCTCGTTACCTGGTGTTGACCCTAGGAGGATGGGTTCCCCTTTTGAGTCCTGGTTCCTCTCTAGGTTTCTTCCTTTTTAACTCGACTAACTTCCTTTTTAATGTCGAGGTAGCAAAATGAGCAGTTCAGCATGTGACTGAAACAACAGAGGAATGTATCGTCGCTGCCCAAAGGAAAAAACATGTCTTCAATTTTTTTGTAGATTTTTACTTTTATGCCTCATTGGATCACATGAGCTGCTGTTTACACTGGCTATGAATTTCATGAAGAATGGACCGACAGAAATGGCCCAGAACTGCTTAGAAAGACGTCTGGTTCCATTGACTTCCATTCAAATTAAATGAGGTTTTTGGCCTCTCCTGTAAAGTTGCCATTTTGGAGATACCTGTTTTTCTTTGGACAGCGACGATATACAGTGTAGAGTTTACCAGTTTTGACAGATTGCTATATATATATATTTTTTGTGAATAAGGCCTTGAAAATTAGCATGAACGCTGTCATGTCACTCACAAACCCCTGACCATGGTAATATCTGGAGATGGGAAACTCATCAACTGGACACAAGTGTCTCATATGCATGCATACTGTATGATGCTACTATGCTATTATGCTAGCTATATTAGCATCCTACTTTGGTGCACAGTACAAGAAGCACACTTCAGACACATGGGATACGTAATGTGGCTGTTATGCCTTCCCTAATAGAGGCAAGCTGAACCAGCCCTGTACGTGATAGATGCTTAGTGCCCCGGGTGGCCTCCACGGGCCTTACGTTCCTCAAACGTTCCTGGTATTCCGATTATGTGTTTTTGAGCATTTTGTTTATATGTTTATCAGCCCGTGGGAAGAATTCAGCGCTGTGGCATCTCAAACAAGATTCTCTGTTTAATTACAGGACTGCACTGTGTATGAAATGGAGGAGAAGATATTGGAAGTGGTGAGTAGGACGTCCCTACCCTTTTCATGGAAAGCCGCCCAGGCCGCCGTCATAACAGCAGCTACGCACATTCAGGCACAAACTCACTTTCTTATCCGCAGCTAAGTTCTCCGATTCCTGAAAAGGTGAAGCTGGACAGGAATTCGTGTCCCTATTGTTGTGTAGGATGTAGGATGTTTTTCTCAGGGCCGTGCCTGAACATCCTGTGTTAGATAACTCGGGCCCTTGGTGCGCCTCAGTGGACACGAGCCTCCGTTCACGTTTATTTTGGGAACATGCTTTTTCTCCATATCCCATGTTTACCCCTTTATAGCTGGTGCAAAAGTTTCTTCGTTAATCAGAATCAGAATCTAATCAAAGCAAGACATGCAAAGATTTTAATCCAGGGGGTCTCACAAAGTAATACTGCATGAATATGGCAAATATCATATTCACGTTTCATCATCTCTCTGAACAAAACCAAACAATGCTGATTTAGATTGAACTCTTATTGAGCTGGGGCCCTCACAAATAAGCCCATTCAACAATAAAGGAAGCCTTGTGCATCCTTTATACCAGTGCTTCTCAGCCCTGGTCCTGGAAGACCCCCGGCCTTGCCCCTTGTCCTGCCAAAACACACCTGCTTCACCTCAGGAAGGCCTGAGTTGTTAATTAGCGGATTACTTGTATCAGGTGTCTACATGGCAAGGGATCCCCAAGGGTTCCTATAGAGCTGGTGGAAGTCTCAGACTCTACACGCTGCGGCATGTCACTTTGAAGAACATCAGACGTCCCACCCTGCAATAGCTCATTTCAGAGAGGTAGCATTAAGACCCTGACCCCTGACCTTCTCCTGCAACACCCTAGTCCCACTCACTCTCTCACTTTTAAAAAAAGTTGATTTCCAGGATATTGTCTATCGCCTGCGGGTATCAGGGAGCCCCTTTTACAGTACAGGAGACTCCCGGAATTTCCTGGAGAGGTGGGATGTCTGGAACGTGCACCCTAGGCCTGGGAAAAAGAATCCATTCTTCAATTCCAGGCATTCCGAAATCAAGAGCTGTTTCCAAAGCATAGCGTTTGAGTGTGGCCATGCTGGCATGCACGTGGAGTGTGATACTTTACTGTCACTGTCTGGACAGATGTTCCACCACTCGCACAGCTGTCCTGTACTGTAAAGTGGAACACATTTCCACTGACGCTTTTCCAGAGCGGCTCAGTGTTAATTGTATTACAGGTAGGCCAGCACAGTGTTAAGAGTCTAGCCCAAGGACTGGTGTAGGACGGCATGGTCACCCAGACCGGGATCCGAGCCCCAGTAATCATGGTGGCTTCTACTACTGTCTGCCTTGTACATAGATATCAGAGTGATTAGATAAGTGATCAGAATGCTATGCAGTGCTGTTCCAGATCAATTTTGTCTCCGATTTCAACATTCTATATGTGGTTATGATTCAGCATTGCCTTTGCCAGACATGAACACTGATAATATGAGATTTTGTCATCGACCCGCACGTCCCAGTACAGCACAGTCCTCCTTTATCTCCAGTGCAAAACTAAAGAAGCTGCAAAACTTAAAAACTTCCGGCCAGCAGTCCTGATTTATAAAGCATCCACATTTCTGCACAATCAGATCGGGATGATGTGAGTCTCTGCTCTACTCTGCTCTAGAGAAACCTACCAGGTCAGAATTCTTCACAATGGCGGTGATAGGAACCACAACCAGGAGTTATTACATGAAATGGTTATGAATACTCTCCCTGATGCTAAAATCATAGTTTTATGGTAGTTTTGTGAGCAGGAGCCTAATATATAGATTTGCATAACATATGCACATGGGGAGTTGTAAGGCAAAATAGTGGCAGGGCAAATATAATAATAATAATAATAATAATAATAATAATAATAATAATAATAATAATAATAATAATAATAACAAGAATAATAATAACAATAACGATGATGATGATGATGATGATGATAAAACAACATCAACAATAATAATAATAATAATAATAATAATAATAATAATAAAACAACATCAATAATAATAATAATAATAATAACAATAATGATGATGATGATGATAATGATATTAAAAAAACAACATCAATAATAATTATAATAATAATAATAATAAAACAACACCAATAATAATAATAATAATAATAATAATAATAATAATAATAATAATGATGATGATGATGCTGATAATAAAAAAACAACATCAATAATAATAATAATAATAAAACAACATCAATAATAATAATAATAACAACAATAATAATTATTATTTTAATCCCTTATTGATCCCACAGTGGGGAAATTTAGTCTCCACATTTAACCCATCCATGAAGTGAAACACCCACAAACACACTCACTACTGAACACACACACTAGGGGGCAGTGAGCACACTTACCCGGAGCGGTGGGCAGCCCTATCCACGGCGCCCGGGGAGCAGTTGGGGGTTAGGTGCCTTGCTCAAGGGCACCTCAGTCGTTACTGTCAGTTCAGGGAATCGAACATTTACAGAGAGTTGACATCAGTAATACAGGATAGAAAAATGTGTATATATGTACAGTATATATGTATCTACACACATTTACAGCATATAAATCCCATGTTAATGTAGTGTTATCTAAATGCTGAGTTAAATAGAGACGCGTTTAAACGTGAGCGCTGAGCTCCACTGCCGAATAGAAGCTAGAATTGAGTTCCACAGTCTGGAAGCGTAATAACCGAAGAAGGAACACCAAAGAACACTGTAACCCCAGACTGAATTCAGGAATTCATTCTCCATCATAAACATTCCATATGGAAACTCGGAAGACCCGTGTAGGCTCACTGCTGAGTTCCGTAAGTACTGAGACCGCTGGTTCCTCTCAGCGCTACTGTAAAGAACCCACTCTGAACGTTTCCACCTCAGAGTCTGCATAAGGCCGGGCTCCTGCTTGTTAAGGTCCAGGGATCCTCCGACTGTTTGACTGATCCTGCGGGTTCTTCCGTACGCCAGCCGGCCCCGGAGACTGTTTAGATGTTTCTAGCAACACGGTACGGAGCCAAAGCAGTGACATCATCCTGCAGAAATGTGCTCTATACTAGACATCACTGCGGCTGACGGGTCATGTCTGATTCATTTTGTCTGATATCGGATAAGAGCTGAGCTAGTCTTAGGTTGTCCGGCACTGTGCAGGAACACAGAGGGGCTGTGCGGTCACTGCGATGTTCCGTTTGGAATTCAAACAAGTTGGAATCGAAAAAATTTGCCTCCAGATACATGTGGGAAATGATGCTAGTGCTAGTCCTGTAGAGGTTTCAGATAATCAGTAGCTGGAAATAAGCTAGGCATGCCATTCTTATATGGCTCATCGGCATTTTGGAATAAAACCCCTCAATTATAGTCTATTGTTTATGTTATTTTGATGTTGTTGATGGACTACAGCCTCGAAAAATAACATCTGATATGTACAGGGGTTGGACAATGAAACTGAAACACCTGTCATTTTAGTGTGGGAGGTCTCATGGCTAAATTGGACCAGCCTGGTGGCCAATCTTCATTAACTGCACATTGCACCAGTAAGAGCAGAGTGTGAAGGTTCAGTTAGCAGGTAAGAGCACAGTTCTGCTCAAAATACTGCAATGCACACAGCATTATGGGACATACCAGAGTTCAAAAGAGGACAGATTGTTGGTGCACGTCTTGCTGGCGCATCTGTGACCAAGACAGCAAGTCTTTGTGATGTATCAAGAGCCACGGTATCCAGTGTAATGTCAGCATACCACCAAGAAGGACGAACCTCCACCAGCATCACGTAGTGACCTGGCCACTATCCTGCAAGAAGAATGGCTTAAAATCCCTCTGACCACTGTGCAGGACGCAGTATATGTCATTCCCAAGACCAACTGACGCTGTATTGGCCTCAGAAGGAGGCCCTACACCATACTAATAAATGATTGTGGTCTAAAACCAGGTGTTTCAGTTTCATTGTCCAACCCCTGTAGTTAGCACTATTTAAATTCACACTGTTATTATTGTATACAAAATATAATTCATAAATCGTTTAGTGTCTAATAGCTGATGGGCTGGATTCATTAATTGGAGACAGGAGCAAGTAGTGCAGCACCTGCATGATTGTTCCTCCAGACTTGAGGACGGCTGGTGTATCTGAGAGCTGGCTCCACTTTGTCTTCATTTGCCTCATTGTGATTAACACCCAACCCTGCAAACCCTTACACCTCCAGCCCTCTATTAAAAGCTGCTGCCCGCTGCAGTAGGAGAACACTAGGCGGAAGGCGTGCTTGAGCAGGGTTTCAGATCAGCAGATTTTCCTGGCACTGAAACCGCCTCTTCTTCCTGCATCAGATTCCATGATTCAGGAATCCTCCTCCTGTATGGAAAGTAGCTTTAACCACTGAAGTAGGAGAAGCGCTTCTAACTACACGTTTTCATTTTAGATCCTACTTTTATTTTACAAAGGAATACACAAATAACTGCTGCTAGTCATCTTTACCAGTGAAAATTCATTTCTTACCCCACAACTCTGGAAATAAATAAGAGCCCACTCCAGTTCCCTCTCAAATCAGCATCTCCACATGTACAGCAGGTTCTCAGTGAGGAACCGAAGGTTGGGTTCTAGCTTTACTGGCAGATACAGTGAGCGTCTGGTTCATAAGAACAAGGTCCAGCAGCAAACACACAGGACAACACAGCTACAGACTGGCAGAGGGCCAAACCCACTCTCTACTGATCGTGATGAGCGCCACCTCATTCCAATGTCCCTTACCCACCGTAAGATGACCTCAGGTGACCTACAGAGAGACTGGCGAGCGGTGGCTGGGGTGAGACGCACAGCGATCTAATACAATATCTGATCTGGAGTTTGGGAGACATGGTTCCAGTAGTGTAGAGAATCAAACAAAACTGAGGAATTCTGGTCCAACACAAACCCAGAACCTGTACACCTAGAGACACTGATCATTAGCAGGTGGGCTCTTAAAATTTCCCTCATTTCTATGTGGATCTTGATTGGCTCTTGTGTAGGACCCCCCAACCAGACACCAACCACCCAACAGTGTGTTTATGAATAGATCCTATTTACTGTGCTGTACTAAAATCCTCCCTTCTCCTTTCCTGTCAGGCTCAGGTTCTGACTGGGATCTGTGATGCGACCATGAGGATGACCTCTGACCCCTTGAAGAGCCGTATGGCCTGTCTGGAGGAGGTGCACATCACCAACATCAAGCCCGGAGAGGGATTAGTGAGTAACGTTCCCCACACCTGGTGGTCTGTTTTAACGGACTCGGAGCCATAATGCCGAACGGTCCTTACAGCATTGCTGCTGCTCAGCTGATTTAGTGGGATGCTGGGTTACCTAGCACAGCCCAGCTCATCAGAGTGGACCGTTTCATCAGCAGCAGGAGGGCTTTTTAAACATTCCTGCATAATTAATTGTTAAGGTGTTAAGTCATTCTGAATGGTTGGATGTGAAATGCCCTCTTAGTAAGTCAGAATGGTTCACAGTGGTGGTGAATGGAACCGGACAGTCACCAAAGTTTTCCCTCGTAGAAAGTTACACCGTCTGATCTCTGAGACGTCGCTAAGCCCAACGGACAAAACATGAGTCACCCTGCACATTTATGGAGGCAGTAACTTCAGGGTCCTGCAGATGGCGCTGCATGAGGATGAGGGCTAGATAAACACCTGCAGGGTGTGAGTGACGGGATCCATAGATTGAGAAGAGGTGCTACAGTGCAGGGAATGTCTCGCCCCATGTGTGGAAAACGTTCTAGAGCAGATAGTAATGATTGGCTGAAAGGAGTGACTGAGCATGTGGGCGTGGCCAAAGACCATAGTGTGAAGGAAGTAGCTGAATCTGCAGGTGTATGGAAGCGTACGGTCATACGGGTCTACCAGCAGTGGCTACAATCCCAGTCTACAGGGAATTCTCCTCGGAATGGTGCCAGGGAAGGCATCCACCAAATCTGGCCCAACTGACCAATCCTTTGAAGCAAGAGTGTCTGAACACTGATGTGGCCTACATCCAGAAACGTGTCCAGTCCATGCCAAATCCAAAACTGGTGCTCGTGTTACAGGCTATTAGGTACGGTTCAGTCACAGTGGGCTCAGCTTTTGGTCCGGCATGTAGCAAACGCCCTCAGCCAGAGCATCCCAGCTGATACAAATAGGTTAGAGTCCAAACTACCCTTAAGTTCAGTCGCTGCCTGAACAAGGCCCAGTCCTGTTACCAAGAAAAGAGAATACAGTTAGTGCAGCAGCCGTGCAACACCTAGGAATACCTAGCC
>JAMWET010000646.1:82500-95000 GCA_024036415.1 Prochilodus magdalenae | reverse complement strand
CCCGTATTTCCGTAAATGTCCGTAAATTGTTCCGTATTTCCGTAAATGTTCGTAAATTGTTTCGTATTTCTGTAAATGTTCGTAAATTGTTTCGTATTTCTGTAAATGTCCGTAAATTGTTCCGTATTTCCGTAAATGTTCGTAAATTGTTCTGTATTTCCGTAAATGTCCGTAAATTGTTCTGTATTTCCGTAAATGTCTGTAAATTGTTCCGTATTACCGTAAATGTCCATAAATTGTTCCGTATTTCTGTAAATGTCCGTAAATTGTTCTGTATTTCCGTAAATGTCCGTAAATTGTGCCTTATTTCTGTAAATGTCCGTAAATTGTCCGTATTTTCGTAAATGTCCGTAAATTGTTCCGTATTACCGTAAATGTCCATAAATTGTTCCGTATTTCCGTAAATGTCTGTAAATTGTTCCGTATTACCGTAAATGTCCATAAATTGTTCCGTATTACCGTAAATGTCCATAAATTGTTCCGTATTTCCGTAAATGTCCATAAATTGTTCCGTATTTCCGTAAATTGTTCCGTATTTCTGTAAATGTCCGTAAATTGTCCGTATTTTCGTAAATGTCTGTAAATTGTTCTGTATTTCCATAAATGTCCGTAAATTGTTACGTATTTCCGTAAATGTTCGTAAATTGTTTCGTATTTCTGTAAATGTTCGTAAATTGTTACGTATTTCCATAAATGTCTGATATACACTTCTGTCACACACACGTGAATGATCACAATCTCCCCCAAACAATCGCCCCCCACCCCTCAAATATGGGGCATGATTTCGAACACATGTCACTCACACATGACCACGCCCTCTCACCTTTATTTTCATTTCTATAATGCCTTGAATTGCTTAAGAGAACTTTTGGTTAGCTTGGCGCTAGCAGTGCTAATGGAAATTAGCATTGTGTTCAAAGCGTTAAAGGTGAATTTCAGCTATTTAAGAAACGTATATATATAAGTTATCAGTGGAAATGTGAAGTCCTTCAGAGCGATGTGATAAAAATCGTCCATTGTAGAGAAACTTACAGACTCAGATTTCTTTCCATGGTGGACAAGTATACTATCCAAAAGCACCAGTGAACCTACACGCCTTCTGAGTTTTTATATGGAGTGTTAATTATAGTAAAGTAATGGTGGATCAAATTGAAATACATTAGGCTGTTTTGCCTAATAACACCCTCTATGTACCCCTTCACCGCGAATTTCAGCCATTGTGCTTACTGCTTCCTTTAACATGACGGATGGTAGAGGTTAGAAAACGACATCGGAGCCGCAGAGCTACTTCTGCATCCTCTCATGTTGGGCTAATCCAAACCTACAGCCCCACAGTGACTCACTATCACACTATCTACTGTTAGAAAGTGGTATTCTGAGACAGGACAGGCTGGGGCTAGCTGGCTAGCATGCTAACTTCAGTAGATAACCATGTTTTTGATGTACCATCGGCAGTGCTTCACATTCTGTTGATAGTTATACTTCATTTTGGAAAATTTAAAAATCTAAAAATCTTTGCTCCTTTAAACCTAGGGACGTCTGGTTCCTATGACCACCACTGTTTCTCTAGAACAGAGCATTTCACAGCAAACCACTCTGAATCACTTTGTTTACACCCTAACTGCCTTACTATGCAGACGTTTTGCAGGAGCTCCCCTTTACAAACAGATGAATAAAAGGCTCACTTGCATTAAACATGGCCATGTGTTACTAAAGCATGGCTGTTACTGGCTGTCAGCTCACAGTTTCCTGGGCTGAATCGGATGTGCTACTGAGAGGCAAGTGCAAATACGCGCCATGCGTTCACCTTCCAGCATTTAGCCTAGAAAACATTTCTATAAACAAACAGTGAGCTGACTCGCCTGCAGTCTGCTGATGTTTACGAGCTTGATGTGTGTGGACAGCTCATGCACGGTATTGGCGTAGCTTGCGATAGGGTTATGAGATTACTGAGATGTTTGAGTGGCACTGAAGTGAGTAATTATGGCCTTGTGTGTGCGTGTGCTGCAGGAAAGCCGCGGCCCGTGTCGATGCCGGTGGACGTCTGCCTGGGCATGTCCCACTCGCCCTGCCCGCCCTGGGCGCTCGGAAGGAAAGGTAGGCCCTACACCTGCCTGTGTTTTTACCTGAGCTGAACAAGCAGAGCTAATCTCCTGCTAACCGCCAGAGCTTTTCACAAAGCCCCCATTAACACATGCCCTGCATTCCTGCACTGTTTATATATGACTAATTGGAGCAAGGGTCACTGATGGCAGGGCCATAACCGTTGCTTTATGGGATGTGGATTTGCATGCGGAAGCCCACTGATGGCTTTCTATGCATACTTGTGGGCCAATCAGCAGTCCAGTCTTATTTTAGTACAACACCGTACGTCATGCTGGTGTGTAGTTACTGTGTTGAGTTTGCGTTAATGTTTCTCTAGTCCTAAAGATTATAGAAAAATAAAAACAGTGCTGTTATTAAGATGGTGGGGGTGCATTTGAATATGAATGAGCACATACACTATATCAAAAACCAGCATGTATGTTTGAACACTTCATATCACATTTCAGATTTCAGATAGACCGCTGGGGTGACATTTATTCATTTATCTTTCCATCCCTGTTAGCTATCCAGTGTCTGGTCAGCAGAAAACAGAAACTGTCCAGTTATAAATGGGGTGGTGAGTGGTAAAATGTACAGCAGGAGATGGGCTACAGCCTGCAGTCGTACGCCTCTACAGTAGACCTATAAGGCAGGTGGCGCTAATGAAACGGTCTGTGAGTAGATATACAAGGTAGGGGCTCCTAATAAAGTGAATGGTAAGTGTGAGATAGTCAGTGCGGCCAGTAATTGAAGTGACAATTTCCAATAAAGTGGCCAGTGAATGTAGGTCAATATTTCTAACAAAGTGGCCAGTGTTTGACAATTCGTGTTTTTAATTAAGTGACCAGTAACAGGAGGTCAGTGTTACCAATAATGGGACCAGTGATTGGAATTCAGGGTTTCTTAAAACGTTGCCTGTGAATGGAAGTCAATGTAAGTGTAGATAAGTGTTTCTAACAAACAGACCAGCAAGAGGAAACCAGTGTTTCCAATATTGTGGCCAAAGAGAGGAAGTCAGTGTTTCTAATAAAGTGACCAGTGAATGGAAATCAGTGTTTCTAATAAAGTGGCCAGTGAATGGAAATCAGTGTTTCTAATAAAGTGGCTAGTGAATGGAAATCAGTGTTTCTAATAAAGTGGCCAGTGAATGGAAATCAGTGTTTCTAATAAAGTGGCCAGTGAATGGAAATCAGTGTTTCTAATAAAGTGGTTAGTGAATGGAAATCAGTGTTTCTAATAAAGTGGTTAGTGAATGGAAATCAGTGTTTCTAATAAAGTGGCTAGTGAATGGAAATCAGTGTTTCTAATAAAGTGGCTAGTGAATGGAAATCAGTGTTTCTAATAAAGTGGCCAGTGAATGGAAATCAGTATTTCTAATAAAGTGGCCAGTGAATGGAAATCAGTATTTCTAATAAAGTGGCTAGTGAATGGAAGTCAGTGTTTCTAATAAAGTGGCCAGTGAATGGAAATCAGTGTTTCTAATAAAGTGGTTAGTGAATGGAAATCAGTGTTTCTAATAAAGTGACCAGTGAATGGCAGTCAATGTAAGTGCAGGTAAGTGTTTCTGATAATGTGGTCAGTGGGAGAATGTCAGTGTTTCTAATAAGTGAAGAAGGACGGTCAGTGTAAGTGTATGTTCCTAATATGGTGGCCAGTGAGTGTTTAAATGTCTGTCTTTTGCATCATGTCTAGTATCTGTGTGTATAATTTAAGAAGAATCTCTCTCTCTCTCTTCCCCTCTCTCTCTCTCTCTCTCTCTCTCTCTCTCTCTCTCTCTCTCTCTCTCTCTTCCTCTCTCTCTCTCTCTCTCTCTTCCTCTCTCTCTCTCTCTCTCTCTCTCTCTCTCTCTCTCTCTCTCTCTCTCTCTCTCTCTCTCTCTCTCTCTCTCTCTTTCTCTCTCAGATGAGGACGCTGTGCGCCGGTATCTGAGTAATGAGCGAATCCCCACTATCTCGGAGGAGTCTCCCTGTTTCCCCGTCCCATACAGACCCGCAGGTGAACGCAGGCTGGTCCGGGGGGTCGACCACATCCGGGGCAGTCAGTGCTTCATCAATGCTGAATTGCACAGCAGCGCTACCATCCCCTACCAGGAGGCAGTGGCCAGGAAAAACCCAGCAGCAAAGACCTCCAAACGCCCACCCTCAGAATCCTCTCTGTTCAGCAGCTGGCTTGCTAAACTCAAACTCTTCTCACACTGACCACGGCTGTGGATGTCCATTGCAAAAAACTGCGTCCTGGCAAGTGAAAGCATCTTAACGGTTGAGTTTGACTCCTCCTTTCCGGAGGGTCGGTGTCCAGCACAGCTTATAGTAACATACCGCAGTTATGAAGCATCAAAACCTAACTAATGGCTGCTAATGGCGCCCTCATGTGGAGAATCTACAGCCTGATGAATACGAGTGAGTGAGTGAGTGAGTGAGTGACAGCCAGACAAACCAGTTAAAATAGCTTTACAGTAAATATCAGTCAAAATGTGTAGAAATAGATTAAATATGTGCCTCCTGTGCCTTCACACACCCAACGTCTGCCATCTGTGCTCAGTATTACTATTATTATTATTATTATTATTTAATAATTGAAAGCTTTGGAAACTCATGATGGAGTTCTGGCTCTGGGAGACTTCACACATAACAGGAAAAGCTAAGTCTGTCTTTCATGCACAGCACAGTCGAGTGTTAATAAGTCAGTAAGTGTCAATATAACAGCGCAGTACCTGGTAAGTGTGATACACACCCTCTCATGGCTGCTGCCTGAAGCAGTAGCACATAGGCTTATACCTGCAGAGTGACAAATACTCATAAACTCATGCACATTATGGCCAAAAGTATGTGGACACCACTGCACATTACTGAGCTCAAGTGTTTGAGTCACACTAATTGCTAACAGGTGTATACAATAAACCACACAGCCATGCAGTCTCCATAGACAAACACTGTCAGTAGAGTGGGTCATACTGAGAAGCTCAGGTGGCACTGCCATAGGGATGCCACCTTTTCCACCAGTCAGTTTGCGAGATCTCCTCCCTGCTAGAACTGTCCCAGACAACTGTAAGTGACTAGGAGCTACAACAGCTTAGCCATGAAGCCGTACCTATCCTCTGTAGCATCACTCAGAGCTTTAAACTGCCTCTGGAAGTGACACCAGCATGAGATTGGCACGGTTTGAGCTCCAGGAAATGGGTTTCCACGGCCGTGCTGCTGTACAGAAGCCTAAGATCACTATGTGCAATGCCAAGCGTCAACTGGAGTGGTGTGAAGTGCCGCCACTGAACTCTGGAGCAGTGGAAATTGATGAACCATGCTTCAGTATCTGGGAGTCTGATGAATTGGATGAGTTGGTGGACACCTTGAGAACATTACCTACTGGAATGCGTAGTGCCACCAGTAAAGTTTGGTGGAGGGGGGATAATGATGGGTCTGGGGCTGGGTTTTAGGGTTTACCCCATTAGCTCTGGTGAAGGGTGATGTTAATGCTATGGCCTTCGTACAGATGTCACACGATGATATGCTTTAACCCTGTGGCAGCAGTTTGGAGAAGAAGCTCCTGTTCTAGCACGCCTGTGCTCCTGCTCGCAAAGCCAGCTCCATAAAGACGAGTAAAGCACTGGAGTAGAACTCCAGCGGCCTGCACAGAGCCCGGACCCCGACCCCGACCCCACTAAAATCCTTTTAGATGAACGGGATCTTTGATTGTGAACCAGGCCTTCTTACCCAACATCACTACCTGACCTCACAAATGCTGTTTTTACTGAATGGGCAGAAGTTCTACAAATTCTATATTAATGCCCCTATCATATGGGTGTTGTGTATAGGTGTCCACATACTTTTGGCCATATAGTGTGTATGAAACAGCTCTGGAAAAATTTAAGGGCCCACCTGTAACTGATCAGTGTCTTTAGCTGTACAGGTTCTGGGTTTGTGTTGGACCAGAATTCCTCAGTTCTGTTTGATTCTCTACACTACTGGAACCATGTCTCCCAAACTCCAGATCAGATATTGTATTAGATCTGTGTATTTAGAAAATCACTAATGACCTCCAGAAGCCTGTTTTTAGAACCATGCTCGCTGTGCGTTTCACCCCAGCCACCGCTCGCCAGTCTCTCTGTAGGTCACTTGAGGTCATCTTACGATGGGTAAGGGACATTGGAATGAGGTGGCGCTCATCACGGTCAGTAGAGAGTGGGTTTGGCCCACTGCCAGTCTGTAGCTGTGCTGTCCTGTGTGTTTGCTGCTGGACCTTGTTCTTATGAACCAGACGCTCAGTGTATCTGCCAGTAAAGCTGGAACCCAACCCTACTGCTCTCTTATTTATTTCCAGAGCTGTGTATATCTCTGTGTGTTTGTGGGGGGGGGTTCTGTCAGTTGACCTCAAGTTTGCCGACCTCGTGCTGAACTCTTCATCTTCTGTTTTCGGAGTTTAAGTCCGTATGGGTAAAACGTGACCTCTGGTGGTGCACAGATGAGTTCGATGATACCCAACACACTGTAAACAATGATATCTTGGCCAGTAAAATGATTTTATATCTAGTTGATAATTTAATAATACTTTATTCTACTATATACTATATACTATAGAGCTGTATAGCCCTTTTAATGCTGAATATCGCATTGAGAATGAACATTGTTATTTTGAGATTATTGTAAAACCATGTTTAGATTATTTATCTTATGTCATTTTAAGTGATTTTAGAATTAAAATTCAACATTTTCTTACTATATTAGCAGATTATTTTGTATATTGTAAGAAATGAGCTGAAATTGACCAAATTATCTGCCAGTAGGGTGAAAATATTCGGTTTACAAGAAACAAATAAAACAAGCAGACAATGACAGGGTATACGTTTATCCTGCAACTAGCCTACAACTATCCAAAAATGATTATTAGAATATATCAACTAGATACAAAATACTTTTACCTGCCAAGATATCGATTTGTTTGCAGTGCACAACCGATTATCATGTGTAGGTTCTATCAGAACCAAACCTCACCCTACCACACAGTGGTTCTAATTAGTAGATATTTTACTTATGGATCAGTGATTCTGTAAAGTGAAATGGTCTCACTGAACTGACAGGTCTTTATCTTAGGCATTAAATAATTAATCTGTATAATTAAATAGTGGTTGGTGTAGCTCAGTGGATAACACCACTACTCAGGGTGCCACCTCTACGTGTGGGAGACTGGGATTCGAATCCCAGTCTGGGTGACTATGCTGAGCTACACCAATAAGTGTCCTTGGGCAAGACTCCTAACACTACGTTGGCCTACCTGTAATATGATTAACCTTGTAAGTCGCTCTGGATAAGAGCGTCAGCTAAATGCCGTAAATGTAATCTACGTTATTTGCCATTGTAGTAAATTTATTTCACTTGAGTATTCAAAATACCTTAAACTCTGTGGAAATATATAGAAACACAGGAAGTTGTTTACAGCTGCTACATTAATCCGAACAGTAAACCAATAAATTTAAACATACCAGCCATAAAAACAGCACATTTTAATAGGTGAAGTAGCTAGAAGAGCCCAGGTTTGGTTCTCTGCTGTCCAGCTGCCACATGAATTTAGTATAAGGGTTTACCATATAAACTAGGAGCTGAATTGTAACTGTAAATACTGGACCTCTATATCTCATAACTAAACCTCTGACCACTAGATGGAAGTGTTGTAATCTTCAGCAATTAGACTCCTTCAATCCCACCTAAACAAGCAGTGCTGCTAACGTTAGCATTAGCAAACCTATGCATATGGTGTTTGTGTACCTTAGCAGTTTTCCTAAAACTGCAGTCTATTGAATTGTAACCCCAGTATCATATACAGTGCTATTGTACCAGGATGGCCGAGTGGTTAAGGCGTTGGACCTAAGAGTGGTTCTTTATGTGGTGGGTGTAGCTCAGCATACAACACCACAACCCACTAGGGAGTCACCACCACATGTGGGAGACTGGAGTTCGAATCTCAGTCTGGGTGACTAAGCTGGGCTACACTGGTAGGAGTCCGTGGGCAAGACTCCTAACACTACATGGGCCTACCTGTAATATAGCGCACCCTGTAAGTTGCTCTGGATAAGAGTGTCACGTAATTGTATCACCAGGTTCTTGCCAATACACAACCCCTCAATACATGGTGCTGGTGTAGCTTTAGTCCGTCAAATTTACTGTATTTTAGCCCCTTTATGCCCCACATAAGAAGTGAAATTAGGAAATTGAAAAGAATAATATTTCTGATGGACGAAAATAGCTCACATTTGGTGTCAGGTCACTTTGGTAGCACTGGCTATCTAACCAATATGTCTACCAAAATAATACAAGGGTAAAAAGTCCCATACTAACTTAACAGACAATTCATTTTCATTGATGGCATTTAGCCGAGGCTCTTAACCAGAGCGACTTACAAGGTTAACCATATTACAGCTGGGCCAGTGTAGTGTTAGGAGTCTTGCCCAGGGACTCTTATCGGTGTAGCACAGCATAGTCACCCAGACTGGGATTCAATCCTTCCTCTCGGAAATCTCATCTAACCTGTTACCCATGTGTTCTTGTAACTGGGCTTGCTCTGAGTCAGGTGGTGTCATTGCTTTGACCCTGTTTTGATGATTCATAAACATGTATGTATGTAATAACTGGAATTTAAACATTTTAAAGGTACATTTTTGGACTAAAAAAGCCAAAAAAAAGTACCATATGAAAACTGGACCCTGTAGCCAAACCATGTGACCGGTTTCAGTTCTGTTTTCCAGTTTGTGCTCAGTGGAGCTCCCAGAGCTGGGGTTCCCCGGCAAATGGTTTTTGTTCAGTGGAAAGAAGTGTAGGCAGACACAGTACAGAGAACATACTTCTGCATACTTTATTGCACAATGTTAATGCAGAATTGCACCACGTTGTACATACTGGGGACATAAAAATGCACCTTGTGCGAAAGTTATGGCGCCTATATTTCTTGTTATACTTTAAAGATTTGAATCCCTTGTTGATCCCACAGTGGGGAAATTTAGTCTCCGCATTTAACCCATCCGTGAAGTGAAACACCACAAACACACTCACTAGTGAACACACACACTAGGGGGCAGTGAGCACACTTACCCGGAGCATTGGGCAGCCCTATCCACGGTGCCCGGGGAGCGGTTAGGTGCCTTGCTCAAGGGCACCTCAGTCGTTACTGTAGGCTCAGGGAATCGAACCAGCGACCCTCCGGTCACAAGGCTTGTTCCCTAACCTCCAGCCTACTATCTTTTATAAGTTTCCTGAAAATTTCACAAATTTTTCCGAAGTATTACCAGGAACGAGTCAGGCTTACAGCAGAGGATTGTCAACACTGTCTCCTGAAACAGACATTCGCGTATGACTGGGTTTAGGATGCATATTTTGCAGTGTGTGTTACGTGTGCTTGTGTGTGTTGTTACAGATATGCTTAACGAGGACCTCCTTTCATGACAGGGGAGGGGTGTCAGTAATAATGCTCGGTGGTTTTGCAATAAGACAGATACTGAATCAGGTCAAAAGACAGACGTCCCGCGTCTTTTGTAATTAGTAGTAAGTTATTATATTTGTGTATATGTTTCTATATGGGTTTATTTGTTGTTGGATGAGTTTGTACCTCGTTTCTGAGACATCATGGGGTTGAAATCAAGGCTAGACATAAGCTATGCAGAGCAGGTCATGTGTTTCAGCTTTGTAGAGAAGAGCGTCTATTAACGTGAGTATGAACGTGTATTTTGTACAATGTAAAATATCTGATGCCGTTTACTGTTTTATACGACTGCCGTGCCTTCTTTACTCATTTCAAAGGACCCAGTGACCCCAGGTGACTCTAATAAAACCAGGTTTCATGTTATGCAGGTAATGCAAGAAATGCTGCATTAATTTTAATATTAAATATGCAATAACTGTTAAAGATGGAAGTTCTAATATGAAGCCCGACTCACTGAGCTTCATTAATAACAGTAACATGTGTCACTGCTTCGGTTAAGGGTGGGTTTCAACCCCCACTCCCACCCCAGAGCTCCTCCTGAACACTGCAGTACGTCTATGCAAATGAAACTAATCCAGCTAGAGACGGTGTGGGGCACTTGTTTGTGTGTTCATGTTGTTAATAAAGTTAATAAAGAATAAACTCAATTTTCAAACCCAGCTGAGGTCTTTGATTTCATTCCTACCCCTTTCATTAGGCCCACGTTGTATCTGCACTCACTGTCCACTACATCAGCTCCACTGACCATATAGGAGCACTCTGTAGTTCTACAGGTACAGACTGGAGTGTTTAGACACTGTGTCCACTCACTGTCCACTCTATTAGACACTCCTACCTTGCTGGTCCACCTTGTAGATGTACAGTCAGAGACGATAGCTCATCTGCTGCTGCACAGTGCAGTGTTGGTCATCCTCTAGTCCTTCATCAGTGGTCACAGGACACTGCCTCACAGGACGCTGCCCACAGGACGCTGCCCACAGGACGTTGTTGGCTGGATAGTTCTGGTTGGTGGACGATTCTCAGTCCAGCAGTGACACTGAGGTGTCCAGCAGCACTGCTGTGTCTGATCCACTCACACCAGAACCACACACACTAACACACTACCACCACGTCAGTGTCACTGCGGTGCTGAGAATGATCCACCACCCACATCATACCTGCTCTGTGGTGGTCCTGTGGGGGTCCTGACCATTGGAGAACAGGGTAATACAGTTTACAGAGAAACAGATGGACTACAGTCTGTACCTGTAGAACTACAGAGTGTCCTATATGGTCAGGTACAAGGAGAATTCTAAATTATGACTGTGTGTGTGTATATTACTATATCATGTGTATTGGTCACTCCAGAAGAGCATCAAAATGAAAGCATGTTTCCATTTATATTTTATTATATAAATACATTTCAGGATATTATTTTTTAAGGTTATTCAAATATATACGAATAACCTTAAAATATTATTTTTTTTATAGTATTATTATTATTATTATTATTATTTTAAAACGTTATTTATATAAATACATTTCGGGATATCATATTTTTTTAAGGTTATTCAAAAAAACAATATATATATATATATATATATATATATATATATATATATATGTTTTTTTTTTTTTTGTTTTTTTTTTTAAATACTCAAAAAAGGTCAATCCATGTGATGTGCTGATCTTCTAAATCCGGAAGTAGATACGTTGCTTGCGCAATCATTGAGAAACAGCGACACTTAGTGGCAGAGCAGGCGAAGCGCACCCAACTGCTCACTCGCCTGACTTTCTGATTGCGCCCAAACACCAACATCTAGACCTGGTGGGAGTCTGGACAGTGGGGCAGTCTGAAGGGCTGGACAGAACCGAAATCTATAGCCTGGGACTGGATTACATGGTGTATTTATTGACGTTTAGGTCAGTAGTGTTTGCCCTTTGACCCAGACGCTGGAGCAGCAGCTGTGTTTGGGTAGGTCAGCAGGATGTCCACCAGGAAAGCGCTGCTGAGAGCATTTTTCTACACGTCCTGGAAGCTGCAGTGCTGGTTGCAGGTAATCTGAGTCAGTGGATCATCAGACCGTGCCAGTTGTCTTCCTTAGCTTCCCTCAAACTGTGGCTGTGTTAATGCTGGTTAGCTCAGGATCATCCCAGCAGTCCTCTGAGGCCTACAGACGGTGATGTGGCTGGATTGGTACTTTCACTGGTTCCTAAGGGTCTTCGTCATCTCTCTTTTGCAGAACATGCTTTCTTCTTCTCCTTTTGCTTCTCCAGTAGCGGCCAGCACGATGGAGCAACCTGTAGATCATCACTCTGCAAGAAGTAATCTCTTGGTGAGTGATGAAATCTTCAAAGTAGAAGTACTAGATATTAGAGACTCACTGGCCTGTTGTGGAGTCACTCTGTCTGTAGCATGTTGTTTGAACAGATGATTAAATGCTGCTTAAAGTGATAGCTGTCAATCATTTATACCCCAAGGCCCACCTACTGATAGATACAAAGCCTAGCGGCCCACCAGAAACCTGAACTGAAGCTGCTACTGTGATGCTTTTATTAGTAATGTTAATAAACATAAACGCTCACTATTCAAAGAATAGCTGCACCTAGAAGGAGGTGTGGGAGTGCGGTAGTGTTGGGACGGAAGATAAAGGTGACCAGGATCAATAACTGATGATACATTTAGACTGATATGATCAATATTTATTGAGCTACACATACAGAAGTCTGTCTCTCAGTATGGTGGTGTTGGGCGGCCGTGTTTGCTAACCCAACATGCCAGATGTCTCGGTATGGAGCTGTAGAGGTTCCCAATGGTGTCCTGTGATAATCAGTCCGGTGCGGCTTGGATATCCTCACACAGTTCCTGCAGATGGTGCCTTAGGGTGGAGGTGGAGTGACACCAGGCCGTTCATCTTGACCACGGTGCCATCACAGCCTGCAGGGGTCGTCTCCACTGAGACTAAAGC
>JAMWET010000646.1:70000-77500 GCA_024036415.1 Prochilodus magdalenae | reverse complement strand
CTGTGGGGTGTGAGTGACGGGATCCATAGATTGAGAGGAGGTGCTACAGTGCAGGGAGTGTCTCGTTCCATGTGTGGAAAACTCTCCAGAGCAGATGTTAATGATTGGCTAAAAGGACTGACTGAGCATATGGGCGTGGCTAAAGACCATAGTGTGAAGGGCGTAGCTGTATCTGCAGGTGTATGGAAGCGGCGTACGCTCAAACGGGTCTACCAGCTGTCGCTAAAATCCCAGTCTACTGGGAATCCTCCTCGGAATTGTGCCAGGGAAGGCATCCACAAGTCTTTGATGCAAGAGTGGCTGAACACTGATGATCCAGAAAGGTCTCCAGTCCATGCCAAATCCAGCCACAGCCGTTACTGGTGCTGTTAGATAGCTACAGTTACCGATGACTCGTTTTCTGTTCTCCGGTGAGGAGATGTAGATATGTATAGGGACGTATGCATGGCACTCCAGAAGACTGGAGACTCTAGAATGTTCAGGTAGTGTTGGGTCACTGCACTGAAATATCTGCAGTGGTTTAATGATGTTGCTTGTGTAAACCTCCACACAAGGCTTATCCAGGTGGTCTCTGATTTACACACTCATCATCAAAAGTATCGCTGCACCTGGAAGGAGGTGTGGGAGTGCGGTAGTGTTGGGACGGAAGATAAAGGTGACCAGGATCAATAACTGGTGATAAATTTAGACTGATATGATCAATATTTATTGAGCTACACGTACAGAGGTCTGTCTCTCAGTATGGCGTCGGGCCGCCGTGTTTGCTAACCCAACACGCCAGACGTCTCGGTATGGAGCTATAGAGGTTCCTAATGGAGTCCTGTGATAACCCATCCCATGCAGCTTGAATATACCCACACAGTTCCTGCAGATGGTGCGGTAGGGGTGGTTCCCTACAAAGAACACTCTTCGTTTTTATGATTCATGAGCAGGTGTGGTTACTGTCCCTTTAAGACTGATCTACAGTATGACCAACACTGCACTGTGCAGCAGCAGATGAGCTATCGTCTCTGACTGTCCATCTACAAGATGGACCAGTAAGGTAGGAGTGTCTAATAGAGTGGACAGTGATGGACACAGTGTCTAAGTCTTTGCCCCACGTTTGCCTATACGTCCGTACTGTCCCACGGTAAAGACCCCTAGATCCACACGTGGTTAATGGACCCTGGTTCTGGAGGTCCGCTGGCCTTGCGCTTTATGTTTTCTGCTTGCTCGGGCTCACAATACACTTTCCCGAGCGAATGAAATTAGTTTAAAACGGTGTTTCATGGTTGCTTGTGTTCTCCTGGTCTTATCTTGAATGACTATCTAGAGTGTGTGACATTCGAGAGTGCCGGTATGCAAATACTGAGGCAGTTATGAGGCAGATAGTTTATCCCACAGCTCTTTACATAGATCAGTCTCTAAGATACGTTATTTACTCTAACTCGGCATGTTCTGGCGGCAGCCGTACACTTCCTTTAAACGGAGTTCAGTTGTTCACGGTGCCGTGGGGGAATTCTGGCCCCTCGTCTTTGCAGAAATGCGGTTCATTCTGCCTTTTGAGCAGGAACTGTCCATTTAAATCAGGCCTGTTATGCTTATTTTGAGGGTTCGGGGTTAATAATGGTGTTTTTGGCGTGTACTGGAATAGATTTGAGTATCTCGGTTTTCCCAAAAACACGCTATTTTCCATATACCGTGCCTCCGAATCCGAGCTGAGTGTGCTCCGATTGCTCAACCCTGCCCTCGGCTTGAATTCATCAACCACCAGTAGGACTGAAAGCGATGGCAGCAGCCAGCTGGAAGTCATGCCCCCTACAGGCAGCCTATAAGGATGGCGCTACGAGATGATGTCACCTTGTAACCGAGGCAGCTGAGAAAGGTGGTTCCTGTAGAAGAGAGGTTCTCCTTCTATTGTGGACTTTGGAACGTCTTCGCATGGAGTTCTAGAAGTTCCTGATGGTGTCCTGTGATAATCCATCCCATGCCTCTTAAATATCCTCACACAGTTCCTGCAGATGGTGCGGTAGGGGTGGAGATGGAGTGACCCCAGGTCTTCTGGGTGTGTGGGGCGTGACAACAAACCCTTCATCTTGGTGCTGACCACGGTGCCTCCACTCACAGGTTTGTTGGTCATCCCACTGAGACTAAAGCGGGACTCGTCACTGAAGATGACCCGCTGCCATTCTGAGTCACTCTTTGGTGACGTAGTAGCCGTCTGCCGATGGTGCTGGCACTAACAGGATGACTCATGGAGGGCTATGCTGCTCAGTGAGTGTCTGCAATCGTGATGGCTGGGTCCGTCCATGCTTGCATCACATGTACGGCTGAGAGTGAACTGGAATCATTCGCATGTCCCATACGGTTAGACCTACCCACCAAGTTTCAGAGTACAGAGATGCTTCATAGAAAGCTCATGGAAGCCTCTCCTCGCCCGTGTCTATACAATGTCGCTTCACCGCGTCATAATTCTTTGCATGAAGCTGAGGAAATTTCAGCACGAGGTGTTGCTCTGTTGCTCTGTTGCTGTGTTGCTTGTTGCTACGTTGTAAATTGTGTTCTCCCATAGGAAATGACTGGTCGCTTGTGGCCAGTGTGACATGCTAGTGTGAATGTTGGGTTAGAAGCATGGTGTCTTATTCGACTTAAACACAGAATGAACACTCAGAGGTGTCACGTTTTACCAATCGTGCTGAATAGAAGGCGTTCGGTCCCCTGACTGATCCTTCCTGGGCGTGGCTGGGGGTATAAGGGTGTTAGCAATATACCACCAAACCACGGGTGAGCTACGCTGCTGTTCCATCATGGCAGGACAAAACCAATACCGTCGGTACTTTTACTTTTTGGGTTCATTGAGTTTTTTTGGGGCATATTTGAGGCGAGCATGTATGTTCCTCGTGGTTACCAGTGGTTTTGGCCTTGTCATATTTGAAGCCTGTGAGCCTGTGGTAGTAAGCCTGTTGACTTTTTTTTTTTTTTTTTTTTTTTTTTTTTTTTTAATTTTTTTACATTTTTTGTTTGTTTCTGTTGTTGCTGTGGGATTTTGGTAGCTTGGCCACTTTTGGGTAGATCCACCACTCTTTCAAGTCTTCTCCATTTGGAGATATTGTCTCTGTCTCACTGTGGTTCGCTGGAGTCCCACAGCCTTTCGGTTTTAACTTCCTGAATTTCTATTTCTGTTTGCGCTGCGGGTTAGGAGCTTTGAGCCTGCTTCACTTTCCTGGAGAACTTCTCTATGCAAGGGATTGGACTCAGCAGATCTGGCATCTGGGCATCTTTTACTAATCACGGTTGTCAGCTAAATTCAGTCCATGGATTGAAGTGACAGTGGGTGTTGGGTTTTATTTTTTCCTTCCACTAAATGAAATGATAGTGGTATTTACACACATGCCCCCAAAACAAAGCCACCGTCAGTAATGAAACTTGCTCAGTAGGTTTGATATTGTGATACGTGTGCATGATTCAAACACCTGCTCAGCGCACATGTTGCATAAGTAAGGACGGGCCTTATCGCTGTACCTGACTGACTACATTGGGTCGTCCTGTTGAGTGGGGTTTCCGCCCTGACTCATGCTGTTGTGTTTGTAGCATCCTTTGCGAGTGAAGTTCAAAAGCAACTGGAGCCTTTAGAATAAGTTTGAGCGGTCACAATGTAGGGCTCCAGGAAGCATACAGGATACTGGAAGGGGCTGGTCATACTGGTCGCACGGACACTATAGTACCACGCTGTTGGTAGCAGTGGGTAGAAGAAGGAATGCATGAAGGATCTGGGAGACCTACATGAACCAAGGAGAGAGAGAATCAACCAATTGTCCGACATGGCTAACAGCCACCACTGCGGACATTCAGCGAGCAGTGAAGCTTCCATCAGTCATCCTGTTAGTGCCAGAACCATTGACAGGCGGCTGCACCACGCAGGACCACATGCACACAGACCGTTACCACGTCTGTCCTTAACACCACGCCAGCGTCACCAAAGACTGCAATGGTGTCGTGCCTGAAAGTCATGGAGTGACTCATCAGTGACGAGCCTCTTTTTTGTCCTGGTGGAGACCACCAGCAAGTCCGTGTGTGGGGGCATCGTATTCAGCACCAAGAGGAACGGTTCAACCCCCCCTCATCCAGCCTGGCCTAGTGTGACTCCCCCTTTACATCTACCGCACCATCTGCAGGAACTGTGTGAGGATGTTCAAGCTGCATGGGATGGATGATCACAGGACTCCATTAGGAACCTCTACAGCTCCATACCGAGACGTCTGGCGTGTTGGGTTAGCGAACACGGCGGCCCGACGCCATACTGAGAGACAGACTTCTGTATGTGTAGCTCAAATATTGATCATATCAGTCTAAATTTATCATCAGTTATTGATCCTGGTCACCTTTACCTTCCTTCCCAACACCACCGCACTCCCACACCTCCTTCTGGGTAAACCTATATATTTTTTTATTATGAGTGTGCATAGATGGCGGGAGAGAGTGATTGGTGAGAGAGAGAGAGAGAGAGGTACAAGCACATAAGCAACAGTAGCAAGAAAATGACAGATCAGCTGAAAACTGAGCACACGAGAAGAAGCCACTGAGAAGTGGTGAGCCCTGCTTGTGGGTTTTGTTGAAGGCCTAAAGGCGCGCTGCAAGCTACGCTGGAACGGCCTTGTGTTCTGTGGCTTTCAGAAAGCAGCCCAGGCTCAAACACTTCTAAACTGCAGCATGAATGGACGGGCTAGACTGCTGTAGGGACATGAAGGGTGTTAGGCATATACACATCAATCAACCTCAACATTAAAACCAAATCCTTGTATCTACACTCAGCTCCACTGACCATATAGGACACTCTGTAGGTGTACAGGTCCAGACTGTAGTCCATCTGTTTCTCTGTATACTGTACTACCCTGTTCTTCAATGGTCAGGACCCCCACAGGACCACCACAGAGCAGGTATGGTGTGGGTGGTGGATTATTCTCAGCACTGCAGTGATATTGACGTGGTGGTGGTGTGTTAGTGTGTGTGGTGCTGGTGTGAGTGGATCAGACACAGCAGTGCTGCTGGACACCTCAGTGTCACTGCTGGACTGAAAATCGTCCACCAACCATCACTATCCAGGCAACAGTGTCCTGTGAAGGACTAGAGGATGACCAACACTGCACTGTGCAGCAGCAGATGAGCTATCGTCTCTGACTGTCCATCTACAAGGTGGAGCAGCAAGATAGGAGTGTCTGATAGAGTGGACAGTGAGTAGACACAGTGTTTGTGTCTGATCCCCCTAGATGTCTCCGCATGGAGTTGTAGAGGTTTCTAATAGTACCCAGTAAGTTTCATTCCTGTCTGTTGATTCGTTCTGGGTACAGCTACTTGGCCACCTAACCACCAGCTGCTCCTCAGGCACCATGGTTAGGGCTGCTCCTCAGGCACCATGGTTAGGGCTGCCCACTGCTCTTTGGATATGTGTGCTCACTGCCTCCTAGTGTGTGTATTCACAACTGCACCTGATGAGAGTCTGAACCAGTCCATATCCTGATCCACCACACCACTACTCCTGATGTACACAGTATGATCCTCCTCCATATCTCCACCTCTAATATATATTTAGTGGTGTAAAAACTTTGATCTCTTTTCCTGCACAGTGTAAAAGCTCTAGTTCTCCTTTCAGGTTAGTGAATATTCATGATGGACCGACCAATAGAATCTCTCCAAACCTGCTTAGTAATAAACCTTGTTCTATCAGCTCCACTGCAGGGTAAGAAAGCTGGTCCATCCTCCCGTAACGGCCCATCCTGGAGGGTGTTTAAGGTGGGCTGGATAATTCCATGAGGGCTAGTTTATGGTTTGGTGTCTTCACTTTTATTCTACAGTAGAGCTTTAAGATAAACACAAGGAGAACCTTCTATGAGGAGCCGTCTCTAAACTTTTGACTGGTAGTGTATATGGATGTTGAATTTCACTGGTTGGTTGAACACGGAGGACACATTCTGAAGAATCCAAAGTGGTTCTGGAACTGGCCTTCAGCCTGCACTAGTGTGGATGAGGGGAATGGACTGATGTGTTGATGTGATATTGGCCTCCTCTATATAAAGACATGTGCTCCTGTCCTCTAGGGAATGCTGCGATGAGTCGGAGGAGGGTGTCGGTGAAGGACCTTGGCCAGCTGGACTGCCAGGGCTGGCTATACAAAAAGAAAGAGAGCAGAGCGTTCCTGGGGAACAAATGGAAGAAGTACTGGTTTGTGCTGAAGGGAAGCTCCCTGTACTGGTACATGACCGCCCTGGTAAGTCTTGGGTCTGTTGTCCGGTCAGTAAACATGTCACATCCCTTACAGGACTGGTGAAGCGGCGCATTTCTGGAGTACTTTCATGGAAAACAGCTGGTATGTGCACGCAGTGACCTCTAAACCTCTACCATGATTCAGCAGGGTTCCCACACTTCCTGGAAAAGTTTTCCAGTCACGGAAAACACCTGGAAAATCAAGCATTGGTGTGATGTGAAAATACCAATATGAAACCCTTTTCCGTGACAAGTCATCAAATAAACAGCTGCACCCAGAAGGAGGTGTGGGAGTGCGGTGCTGTGGGGGAGGAAGATACCAGGTGGTTACCAGGATCAATAACTGATGATACATTTAGGCTAACCCAACGCGCCAGACGTCTCGGTATGGAGCTGTAGAGGATCCCAATGGTGTCCTGTGATAATCCATCCCATGCAGCTTGAATATCCTCACACAGTTCCTGCAGATGGTGCGGTAGGGATGGAGGTGGAGTGACACCAGGCCTTCTGGACGAGTGACGAGAAAGAGTTCATCTTGGTGCTGACCACGGTGCCTCCACACACGGATTCTCCACCAAGACTAAAGTGGGACTCGTCACTGAAGATGAGTCACTCCATGACAGTCTGGCATGACACCGGTGCAGTGACGTTGACGTGGTGTTAGGGACAGTCGTCTGCCGATGGTGCTGGCACTAGCAGGATGACTCATGGAGGACACCACTGCTTGCTGAATGTCCCCTATCGTGGCTGTTGGGTCGGTCCGGTACAGCAATAAGGTCTGTCCTTGCTTACGTCACATGTGCAGCCGAGAGTGAAACTGGAACCCACCCACCAGGTTTCATTCCTGCCAGTGGATCCAGCACCTAAAAATCAACACAGCTGCGTTATCTAGAAAACCTAATCACCGGATCAGGTCTCGATATCAGGAGAGCCTTTTATTAACTGACTCGGATCGGGATCGGGTCCGGAAACACACTTGCTCAGGACATCCGTATTTCTCCCCAAACAGGGAACAAAGATCTGATGATATCCTGATCATTTAATAGGTGGACATCTAAGCTTCCACAGTGATCCTGCAGGGTTCCTGCACATCCTGGAAAACCTTGAAACCTAGAGATTCCCAGTCCTGGAAAACCAAATGAGAGGATTTGGAAAAAATGAAAGGGCTCATGTTGGTATTTATTATTGGACGGTGTTATTAGTAGGCCTACAAGCAAAGAAAGATATTCTGTCACATCTGCAAACATTTATAAAACATGA
>JAMWET010000646.1:0-65000 GCA_024036415.1 Prochilodus magdalenae | reverse complement strand
TACTGTACCAGTGTAGTCTGTCTCTGTCTGTCTGTACTGTACTGTACCAATGTTGTCTGTCTGTACTGTACCAGTATAGTCTGTCTGTACTGTACCAGTATAGTCTGTCTGTACTGTACTGTACCAGTGTAGTCTCTGTCTGTACTGTACTGTGCTGTACCAGTATAGTCTATCTGTACTATACCAGTGCAGTCTGTCTGTACTGTACCAGTGTAGTCTGTCTCTGTCTGTAATGTACTGTCTGTAGTGTACCTCTGTCTGTCTGTACTGTACCAGTGTAGTCTGTCTTTGTCTGTACTGTACTGTCTGTAGTGTACCTCTGTCTGTCTGTCTGTCTGTCTGTCTGTCCTGTACCAGTGTAGTCTGTCTCTGTCTGTCTGTCTGTCTGTACTGTACTGTACCAGTGTAGTCTGTCTCTGTCTGTCTGTCTGTCTGTCTGTCTGTACTGTACCAGTATAGTCTGTCTGTCTGTCTGTACTGTACCAGTGTAGTCTGTCTGTCTGTCTGTCTGTACTGTACTGTACCAATGTTGTCTGTCTGTACTGTACCAGTATAGTCTGTCTGTACTGTACTGTGCTGTACCAGTATAGTCTGTCTGTCTGTACTGTACCAGTGTAGTCTCTGTCTGTGCTGTACCAGTGCAGTCTGTCTGTGTCTCTGTCTGTACTGTACTGTACCAGTGCAGTCTGTCTGTGTGTCTGTCTGTACTGTACCAGTGCAGTCTCTGTGTGCTGTTAGACTGGGGTACTGTAACAGCTTTAGGTGTTGGAACATAGTGCCTAGCTGAGGTCACCATCCTTAATCTAAGTAAAGACTCTATCAGACATACAATCTCTGTGTGGTTAAGCATCTGCTCTAATGGCATGCTGTCACCTCACCCCCACAGTCACAGTCACAGGAAATGGTCTGGTAGACACATATTCTTAACTACAGTGCTCAAACAGACTTCCTTTGCAGACACAGCTGCTCACATATGATCCGTTTGTGTGTTTACAGCAAGCATGCTGGAGTGGCTAACGGTGAAGGGAAAGTGGTTAGCAGATAGCATGCTATCTTCTGTATGTGATGAAATGTACAGGTTCCTGTACCTCGTTGTTTTCTTGCGGCCACTGTTAGTGTGTTTGCGCTGTGTTTATTGCACTCTTACAACATAACAGCTGTGAAAACTGCCTCAACTGTTTCTTCAGTGATGCTGAGTAGATGCTGACCTTCTCCTCTGTGTGTTTTCCTTCCAGCGCAATAAAGGCCAGCCACCCGCAGGTCGTGACGCTCTTCTTTGCAGCCGAGAGCACCAAAGACATGCACAAGTAAGTGTGAAAAAAAGCAGAAGTGGGAAAAGTGCTCTCTCTCGTGCTCTTTCGCTCTCGCTCTCTCTGTCTCTGTCTCTATCTTTCTCTCTCTCTCTCTCTCTCTCTCTCTCTCTCTCTCTCTCTCTCTCTCTCTCTCTCTCTCTCTCTCGTTCTCTCTCTCTCTCTCTATCTCTCTCTGTCTCTGTCTCTATCTTTCTCTCTCTCTCTCGTTCTCTCTCTCTCTCTCTCTGTGGTCACCCACACTGCGTTTGGCTGATGATCTGTGAAATGCTCTGTATGAGAGTTCAGTGCTACAGTGTCATAGGCATGAGGTTGGCTGATCCAACTATAGAACTTGCATTTATCATTAACGATAAACAGTCTGGATTGTATGTACACCACCACACAACTGTATGTACACCACCACAGTCTGTACACCACCACCAGAAGGAGGTGTGGGACTGTAGTGCTATTGGGAATGAAGATAAAGGGTACCAGGATCAATAAATGATAAATCTAAACTGATATGATCAATATTTATTGAGCTGCACATACAGAAGTAGTGTCCAGACGTCTCGGGTTGGAGCTGTAGAGGTTCCTAATGGTGTCCTGTGATAATCCATCCCATGCAGCTTGAATATCCTCACACAGCTCCTGCAGATTGTGCGGTAGGGGTGGAGGTGGAGTAACACCAGGCTTTAGGATCGCATCACCTTTCCCCAAAGTGCCAGAACAGAGGGACTGAGGTGGGGTGGGGAGGGATGGGGGCACTCTGTTCACTGAATGTCTAACCCTCTATCCACCAGTTGTATGGTAAACAGTGCTGCACAATAGAAGAGTGGCTCTGCTTAGCATTAGCTATTAGCATAGCTAGCACGATAGCGGCTCCGTTCATGTTCATTCACAGCTACATGTTTAGTATTTTGCGGACGTTGTTAGCGGACGCTTGTCTTCCCTGTATCTACCCTGGATGGCAGGTCAAGCCAACCTTTACTTGAAGCCCAAAGTGCTCGAGGTGCAGATCCACTTTTACCAGCAGCTACGGACCACAGCAGAGTGCCATGAGTGCTGCGGTATAGCACCAGGTTTTGCAGAACCCAAAAATCCCAAACTATAGAAATATTTCACCTTCCTGTGTGAAATGTGTGACCGTGCTCGGTGGGCGGCGCAGCTAGCAGATGCTAATACCAGCGAGAACAAGTGCTACAAAAAACTCTGCCTGATTCAAGTGTGCTCAATGTCCCCTAGTGTGTCTGTGTCTGTGTCTGTGTCTGTGTCTGTGTCTGTGTGTCTGTGTTTGTGTTTGTGTTTGTGTCTGTGTGTGTGTGTGTATGTATGTGTGTGTGTGTGTGTGTGTGTGTGTGTCTGTCTGTTTGTCTCTGTCTGTGTGTCTGTCTGTCTGTGTGTGTGTCTCTGTCTGTCTGTCTGTGTGTGTCTCTCTGTGTCTCTGTCTGTGTATCTCTGTGTGTGTGTGTCTGTGTGTGCCTGTGTGTGTGTGTGTGTCTCAGTCTGTGTCTCTTACTGTCTGTGTGACTGTCTGTCTGTCTGTGTGTCTGTCTGTCTGTCTGTTTGTGTGTGTGTGTCTCTGTCTCTGTGTGCGTGTGTCTGTGCGTGTGTGTGTGTCTCTGTCTGTCTGTGTGTGTGTGTGTGTCTCTGTCTCTGTGTGTGTGTGTGTGTGTGTGTCTATCTGTCTGTCTGTGTCTGTGTGTGTGTCTGTGTCTGTGTCTGTGTCTGTGTCTGTGTCTGTGTCTCTGTCTGTGTGTCTCTGTCTGTGTCTGTGTGAGTTTCAGGATGGAGCTCATCCCTGTAGCCAGCGCTGCTCATTCTTCTCTGCTGGACTAAACCAGACTGAGCTGTAGAGCGGACAAGGATGTGCTGTTTTTAACCTTTCACTGCTAATAAGATATTTGTATCAGGCAGAGTTTCCGCCGTGAGCTGGTATTAGCACTTGCATCTCGCGCTGCCCAGTGAGCTCGGTTACACATCACACAGGAAACCATCTTTTTAGAAGACATTTAAAGTGACATATTTCTGTAACTGATTTTTTTGGTGTCGATTTTTAGAGTTGTACAAGACCTGGTCCTCCCCTCCTTCCCCTTTTCCACTTCACGTAAAGGAGGGACAAATGTCACTAGGCCAAATAGTTGATGGCTTCATCCATTATTTTATTTATTTGATAAAATTATTTTTTCCCCTCATTGTTCATTATTATTATTGGCATTAGTGGTAATGTTGATTATAGATTGATAGAATAGAAGTGCATCAGCTCACCTCCCAATGTGTTTACATTAAGAGTGGTTTGAAAAATTTAAAAAATTGTAAAAAAATAAAATAAAAAAATTGTACATTTGTTTTTTGTTGAACACCAACGATACACAGCTCTGGAAAATTGTAAGAGACCACCTGAAAATGATCAGTGTCTCTAGTTGTACAGTTTCCGGAGCTGTATTTCTCTGACCGCCTCCTAACATGCTGACACCTCATCCACTGAAGAGGAAAAGCACCTGTAGATGATGGTTGGGATTTCTGTGGGTGATGGTTCATTCACACTTCAGTCAGGTGTTGGAGATGCTTATCTTTGGTGGGTTTTGTTTAAAAGCCTGATTACTCTGAGCATATTAAAGCTCTGGTTTACTCAGATATTATAAATTCGGCCCTAAAATATAAAAGTTGATATGGAAAGTTATATAGTGTAGTTCTTATTATTGTAACTCAGCTTTTGGTATGAATTATTTTATACATGCGTCTGCAGCATCATTATTTGAATGATTGAACACGTTGATTTGAGTCTGTTGAGGTGCAGTACATCGTCGCATGTCTCAGATTTTCATTCCTCATTCTGTTTTGTGGAGCTAGCGTTGTGAATGTTTTTGCCCTCCCCAGCATAGCTGCTCTTTGTGAGGTCCTAAAGCTACGCTGCTGTTAGACGCTGTGGTTTGAAGCTGGCTGGGAATGAGGCTCTTACACAGACTCTAATTACCATCTTTGTGTGGGAGTGAGTTTCATTTTGGCCAGAGGGGGTGATCTTTCTCTGGTTGAGTCAGAAGTGTGTGCATGTGCCTTTGAACTTGAACCTGTTTAAATGGAAATCCAGGAATGGAGCACAGTTCAGTCCCTGAGACAGTCATTCAGGGTGGTGGTGGTGGTGTTGAGTTTGTACACTTAGTGTTTAGTGTCTCCTGAGTTAGTACATGTGGTTAATGAAGGTAACAGTGATGAACTATCATACAGGCAGTGTGAAGGTGACTATCATCACAGTGTACCTTCAGGCAGGGTATTACCTTTCAGAGGCCTTGATGTCTGGTTCCATTCTCCACCACTGTGAACAGTTCGGACGGGACTTCTCTAGAACAGAGTATTTCACATTATACCGCTCTAACTGACTCTGCTCTATTTCACCTTTGGCTTACTTAAGTGTTTCGAAAAATTGTTGGACTTCCCCTTTAAATGTCTTCTCCTTTTATGGTTTCTCCAGGTGGTTGAGTAAGCTGACTTTAGCTTCCAGCAAGCAGGAGCTCAAAGACACTGCTGGTGAAGGTAATGATGCCGACCATCTCGCAAACACACACACACACACACACACACACACACACACACACACACACACACACACACACACACACATATACATACATACACACACCCATATATACATACATACATACGTACATACACACACACACACACACACACACACGCATACACACACACACACACACACACACACATATATACATACATACATACATACATACACACACCCATCCATACATACATACATACATACACACACACACACACACACACATACATATACACACACACACACACATAAACACATACATATACACACACACACATAAACACATACATAAACACATACATACATACATACACACACACACACACACACACACACACACACACACACACACACACACACACACATACATACACACACACACACACACACACACACACATACATACACAGACACATACATACATAAACATACACACACATACACCCATACATACATAAATACGTACATACACACACACACACACACACACATAACCACACACCCATACATACATAAACATACACCCATACACACACACACACACACATACATACATACATACATACATACATACATACACACACACACACACACACACACACACACGCATACCTACACATACATACACACACACACACACACACACACACATACATGCGCACACATTCACACAGGTGGATGGATGGATAGATAAACCAACAAGAATGCAACTTGGTGTGTAGGTCTGACATTGTGAAACATGTAAATGATCAAGTTAATGTTGGTCCATGCATGTGACGAAGCACGTGCGGGCCTTTATCTCAGTATCTGACTGACTATACATGGTCGTCCCTTTTGCGGGTGCTTTCCGTCCTGACTCGTGCTGTTGTGTTGGTAGCGTCCTTTGCGAGTGAAGTATACCTCAGAGAACATTTTGAAAGCCTTTAGAGCCGCTGGAAGAGATTAGGAGGGTTTCAGCTCTGGGAAGCAAGATGGTCTTACCAAGGTATTGCACACCGTACCAGCCGTGTGGATGCCAGCATGCGCTTGGCAGCAGTGAATAGGAGTGAGGGATCTTACCACTCTTACACGAACCACAGAGAAAGAGCCAATTAATTGTCCGACTCGCACGGAGTAACCCAACACCCACGGTTGTGGACATTCAGCGAGCAGTGAAGCCCTCCATGAGTCCTGTTGGTCCCATCACCATTGGCAGACGTCTGGCATGTGCTGTTCTCAAACATGGCAGCCCGACGCCATACTGAGAGACACTGCTTCTGTATGTGTAGCTCAGTAAACATTGCCCATATCAGTTCCTGGAAACCTTTATGTTCCTTATTATAGCCCTGTAATCTGGCACTTCCTTCTGGGTGCAGCTATTATGTTCGATGATGAGTGTATATAAAAGCCGGTCGGCTGCATTGACTATATGGGTAAACCCAAGTAGGCCACAGTAAGCATTCTCTGTTTTATGTGGTCACAGCGTTTACTTCAGATGCCACCGCTGTGTGTGTGTGTCTCTCTCTTTAGAGTGCTACAGTGAAGCCAGTGATGATGAAGAGGAGGAGGACACAGCAGAAACCTGTGCCCAGTATACCGAGCAGCTCACGGTCAGCTCTATCAATGTGAGTAGCACGGTTGGGTTACTCTCCATGTACTGTGACTAACTGGGTCCATATCGTGTTCCTTCTGTTCATGCAAGAAATGATGTAATGGCGACTTCAGCGCGACTTCAGCACGTCTCCTATCAGCATGCTAATGTATTCTCACGCTACCTGCTGCTGTCTGACTACAGACAAACACATCCGAACGGTTGACCTTGGTATTTAGGTGAGCGTATGCTACAGCTCGAGGAATCTGGAGTTACTACAGCTGTAGCCGCCGGGCAGAACTGAACGTCTTGGCATTGCTCACGTAGTCTGCACCCTCCTGTGGTTCTTCGGCGTCTCTGTGAGAATGAAAGTTCTTGAGGGATTTGTTTCCTGTGAGCTGTTTTGATCGCAGTTTGAGGGGCCTCTCAGATGCTGACTGCACAAGCTGTAGTTTTCAGTGGTTAAGCAGAAGCAGGACGTGTCGCTTTGGGTGGGTGCGAGATGTGGGGGGAGGGTCGGTAACACACTTGACTGACAAATAGGTGAACATGAACAAAACGTATGACATATAATAAAAAAATAGACAGCAGATTATATTTCATTTAATGAAATAAATTTTCAGTCCCTAAACTCTGATTGGCTGTGGCATCTTTTGTAGAGTACTCCATCGGTGGTGCTGCCAGATTGGTTTGGGTTTGGCAGAAAAAAGGGTCGTTGGTGGACACAAAAAATTGGGTTTATGTTTTTTCGCCAGAGTTAGGATTTTATGTTTGGGTTCTGCTACTTTCACACGCTGTCAGAAAAGCTACATTAGAGCTCCTGTGTCTTTAAGCCCCGCCCCCAGTGAGCTCAGTGTGTTCCGATTGATCAGCTCGCCCATTCTGTTCTGATTGGTTGGTCATTACCTGATTTGAACCAGAAACCCAGTTTGGACTACACATGGGCAGCACATGTACCACATTTCCAGCATCACTTTCATTCTATTTTTACAACCTCACGTTTGATTGTGTTCTACCGCACATTATCGACCCCATGATCCTATAATGAGTGTTGAATTCTTTCCACATTGTGAGTGAAGTATGTCAATCAACAGTCTTGGATATTGAATGAATGAATGTATAACCTGCACTGCCCACCACAACCTCCTCCAACCTCCCCCCCCCGTTTTTTTTCCCTGGTAATAAAATGCTCATTCCGATAGAGGTTGTAGGCGCTTCTGCTTTAGGATGCACTCGAAACCGCTCAGCGTTTCTTTCGTTCTGGATTGAGTAGGTTATGATTGTGCTTGTTTTACGTCTGTTGACAGTGAATTCTCATCGTTTCTATGTATTATAAATCATTTTAAATATACAGTACTATTTTAAACATCACCAGTTCACATAAGTTATGACTATTTGTAAGGAGGGATCAGAAATAAATTGAATAATGCTCCACTGAGCCGTTTTAATGCATGCATTGTCTAAACTGGAGTCAGGCAACAGCCGCAAAACAGTAGCAGCCAAGACGCGGATGTTCAAGCATGCTTATTCCGAATGTGGTTGGATGTGGCCAACTGCCAGAGCTACATCCTGCTGCAAGTGTTCCTCCGGCCCGAGTCCTCCTCCGGCCCGAGTCCTCCTCTGGCCCGAGTCCTCCTCTGGCCCGAGTCCTCCTCTGGCCCGAGTCCTCCTCTGGCCCGAGTGTTCCTCCTCTGGCCCGAGTGTTCCTCCTCTGGCCCGAGTGTTCCTCCTCTGGCCCGAGTGTTCCCTCTGGCCCGAGTGTTCCCTCCGGCCCGAGTTTTCCTCTGGCCCGAGTTCTCCCAAAGTTCCATATTAGTTATTAAACCGACTTCTGGGCTTTTTTTAACTTCTACTCTTGGAATTGATGGAATTTTCCCTGCGGCCCGAGTGTTCCTGCGGCCCGATTTTTCCTCCGGCCCGATTTTCCCTGCGGCCCGAGTTTTCCTGCGGCCCCAGTGTTCCTGCAGCCCGATTTTTCCTCCGGCCCGAGTTCTCCTCCGGCCCGAGTTCTCCCAATTCTCATATTTGTTATTAAACCGACTTCTGGGCTTTCTTACTCTTCGAATTGATAGAATCGACCTCCTAACTCCACTCCACTGTTTATTAATCCGGACTGCTCCGGAGCTGATGATAAAGTAATTCTGTAAAAATGAAACTCGGGGTGGGGGCCATACTTTACCCACTTTTTAGTAGCTAGAGAGCAGTGATATAATAAATTCAGCTTTTTGAACTGAGTGAGGGCGAGGAGAACCGTCCACTGAGAATCACTACTGTACTCAGAGAGGTGTTCAGACAGAGCCTTTAGACTCGGGCCGCACAAGCAGTGCTTTTCAGTGGTTAACAGAAGCAGGACGTGGTGCTTGGTGAGGAGAGTGTGGTCAGGATTTTTAACACACTTGACTGACTATACAAATATTCAGAAACTTCTTCATAGAGTAAAAGATAGACAGCTGATCATATTTCTGTAGCACAACACGTTTAGAATAAAGGAGGTAAAACACAGGATAATGAAATGGGTGTTTCCATTCCCTAGACTCTGATTGGCTGGGGCATCCTAGGTAGAGTACTCCATCAGTGATGCTGCCAGGTTGGTTTGGATTTGGCAGGAAGAAAGGTCATGGGTGGGCAAACTTTGGGTGGGCGAGTCAGTATTCTGGCTGGTTTTAAAAAACTATTAAATGAAACTATATTGTTTCAAGATGAGATGGTTGTTTTTCGTAACTGAGACTGCTCCAGAGCTGCTGCTGATGGAATACCGCAGAAATGAAACCACCTTAAACATACTTCACCCCCTCAGCTTGTTTCACGGAATAAGGGGACACTGGGAATCACTTCTGTAGTCGGAATTCTCTGAACTGGAGCCGATTTTAGATTCTGTAATGTGATCTTGTTCCTGAATTTAACGTGTGTGTGTATTTTGTGCAGGGTTGTCTCCCTCCTCCGCGCTCCTGTTCGTCCCCGTGTGCAGCGATGCTCCCCCTGGTGTCCCCTGTGTGTAACAGTTCAGAGTGCGCGAGTTCAGACACGGAGTCGTGGCTGGAGCTCAGCTCTGACTCTCAGACCCTTCAGGTGTCCCTCAGTGAGGAAAGCGCACCGGGCCGCCTGCAGGATTGCCACGGCGATGAACGTAAGTGACCATCCAGAACACTTCCCTGCCTCAGACCTGTTTCACAGACGTGTGATCGGCTCGGCAGTGTGACTGCAGCGCAGACGATACACAGTTAAATCAGAATATTCCTTTATTAATTCCTACATGTGGGGACTGAAATGCTCTGAAATGCCGGATGGCTTTCTGTCGTTTCATTCGGGCCTGAGCCAACAGGATTTTGCCTAGCAAGTGTGCTACCGAAATGATCAAGTGAAAATTATTAATAAGTGAAAAGACTGAATCATTCGTACCATAGAGACTCATTTAACGACCCATTTCTAGTTCCCAGATGTAGCCAGGACCCAGAGCGAAGCTTTCACTCGTTAGCTCCAGGGCTAGTGTGTCTCCTGGCATGGTGGTGTCGGTGGCACGTCTGCTGGGATGGTGGCGCGTCTGCTGGGATGGTGGCGCGTCTGCTGGGATGGTGGCGCGTCTGCTGGGATGGTGGCGCGTCTGCTGGGATGGTGGCGTGTCTGCTGGGATGGTGGCGTGTCTGCTGGGATGGTGGCGCGTCTGCTGGGATGGTGGCGCGTCTGCTGGGATGGTGGCGCGTCTGCTGGGATGGTGGCGTCGGTGGCGCGTCTGCTGGGATGGTGGTGTAGGTGGCGTGTCTGCTGGGATGGTGGTGTCGGTGGCACGTCTGCTGGGATGGTGGTGTAGGTGGCGTGTCTGCTGGGATGGTGGTGTAGGTGGCATGTCTGCTGGGATGGTGGTGTTGGTGGTGTGTCTGCTGGGATGGTGGCATCGGGTCTGCTGAGATGGTGATGTCGGTGGCGTGTCTCCTGGGATTGTGATGATATCGGTGGCTTGTCACTTAGGATGGTGGTGTCGGTGGCACGTCTGCTGGGATAGTGGTGTCGGTGGCGTGTCTCCTGGGATGGTGGTGTAGGTGGCATGTCTCCTGGGATTGTGATGATGTCGGTGGCGTGTCTCCTGGGATGGTGGTGTAGGTGGCGTGTCTCCTGGGATTGTGATGATATCGGTGGCGTGTCTCCTGGGATGGTGATGTTGGTGGCTTGTCTGCTGGGATGGTGATGTTGGTGTCTTGTCTGCTGGGATGGTGGTGTTGGTGTCTTGTCTGCTGGGATGGTGGTGTTGGTGGCGTGTCTCCTGGGATGGTGATGTCGGTGGCTTGTCTGCTGGGATGGTGATGTTGGTGTCTTGTCTGCTGGGATGGTGGTGTTGGTGGCTTGTCTGCTGGGATGGTGATGTTGGTGGCGTGTCTCCTGGGATGGTGATGTCGGTGGCGTGTCTCCTGGGATGGTGATGTTGGTGGCTTGTCTGCTGGGATGGTGATGTTGGTGGCGTGTCTCCTGGGATGGTGATGTCGGTGGCGTGTCTCCTGGGATGGTGATGTCGGTGGCGTGTCTCCTGGGATGGTGATGTCGGTGGCGTGTCTCCTGGGATGGTGGTGTTTGTGGCTTGTCTGCTGGGATGGTGGGGATGGTGGTGTTGGTGGCTTGTCTGCTGGGATGGTGGTGTTGGTGGCTTGTCTGCTGGGATGGTGATGTTTGGTGGCTTGTCTGCTGGGATGGTGGTGTTGGTGGCGTGTCTCCTGGGATGGTGATGTTGGTGGCGTGTCTCCTGGGATGGTGATGTCGGTGGCGTATCTTTTGAAAACCAAGACATACGTCCCAGACCTCAAAACTGTTCCGGCCCATGCCTGGCCTACTTGGCAGATGGGTTGACATTACTGGGGTGAGCATCTCCCTGTAGCAAGATGTGGGCCATACACATCCTTGATTCTAGGCACACCTCAACCAAACGTAGGCAACTGCTGTATCTATACCACAACTAGACCAGATCTAATTTGGGGTTGCCAGTTTGGACAGTGTACTGCTATGCGAACATGTGACTGCAGCAGTGTTACTTCACACAGCACAGTAGTGTATTTCCCATGGTTGTCAGGTTTAGATCTCAGTAACTGAACGATGTAGGAAGTTAGAGCAGTCTGTGAAATCCCATTACGAGATTAACTGTGCCTGAAGGAGATAATCCACCTGTAGTGTTATTCCATCAGGTTCTCCATCAGATGAGCTGGAGATGTTGTATCTCGACCTCAAACATGCCAATCTGACGCCATGCGGGACACACCAGCCTTTATCCAAGCGGGATTACAGGTCCTCCTTTGTCCGGCGCTGCAAAAACGACACCATCAACGAGAAGTTACACCTGGTCCGGACCCTCAACAGCACGTTAAAGGTAGGACTGGAGAACCCACCTGGTCCTAAAGGGCCCATATTATTATATTCACTGATCAGTGATTACATTAAAACCACCTCCTCGTCTCCACACTCAGTGTCCCTTTAATCAGCTCCACTGACCGTATAGGACACTCTGTAGTTCTACAGGTACAGACTGTAGTCCGTCTGTTCCTCTGTATACTGTATTACCCTGTTCTTCAATGGTCAGGACCCCCACAGGACCACCACAGAGCAGGTATGATGAGGGTGGTGGATCATTCTAAGCTACAGTGACACTGATGTGGTGGTGGTGGTGTGTTAGTGTCTATTAGACACTCCTACCTTGCTGCTCCACCTTGTAGATGGCCAGTCAGAGACGATAGCTCATCTGCTGCTGCACAGTGCAGTGTTGGTCATCCTCTAGTCCTTTATCAGTGGTTACGGGACACTGCCCACGGGACACTGCCCACGGGACGCTGCCCACGGGACGCCATGGGCTTGTCACTATACCATTCACCAAGTGTAGGGCAGTTCTGTATTGACTACACACACCTGCCCACACTAACACCACCATAGCGCTCTCCTTGACGCCTCCAACATCGTTGGCAGCCATCATTTCTGCTCAGCATGACTCAGCTTTCATCAGTGAACAGCACTCTGACCCACTGGTCCCTCGTCCAGCGTAAATGCTCCCTGACCCATGCAAGACAATGACGCCTGTGTCTGGTGGTGTGGTCAGGTACCTTTGCAGCTCGTCTAACACGTAGACCACACTGGTTTCGGTTGGTCTGATGTGACGCTTGGGATCTCTGTTTCAACTTAGTGATGATGCTCTGTGATGCTCAGAAGCTCAGTGGCCACTTCCATCTGAGAACATCCTGTTTGAAGACTCGCCATAGCGCGGTACTGTTGATCAGTTGTTAGGTGTTGTCTTGGTCTTGGCATGGTGAGGAGGACTGTAAGGACCAATTCTAATTGAACCAGGAAAGTTATTGGTCCGTTCATGGATCAAACACCTGTCATGCATTTTGCCGCTAAGCTCCTTTTTAGAGAACAGCAGGTTGGACATGTGCTCCGACACCATGTGGGATATTGGGATTCCATTCTTGGTCTGGAAGACTACGCCATGCTACACCAATATCCTTGGGCAACACCTATGTGCATTAACATCTAATGCACCGTACTGTGCGAGAGCAGCTGAAGCATCCTGAGTAAATATACATCTACAGGGGTTGGACAATGAAACTGAAACACCTGTCATTTTAGTGTGGGAGGTCTCATGGCTAAATTGGACCAGCCTGGTGGCCAATCTTCATTAACTGCACATTGCACCAGTAAGAGCAGAGTGTGAAGGTTCAGTTAGCAGGTAAGAGCACAGTTCTGCTCAAAATACTGCAATGCACACAGCATTATGGGTGACATACCAGAGTTCAAAAGAGGACACACTGTTGGTGCACGTCTTGCTGGCGCATCTGTGACCAAGACAGCAAGTCTTTGTGATGTATCAAGAGCCACGGTATCCAGGGTAATGTCAGCATGCCACCAAGAAGGACGAACCTCCACCAGCATCACGTAGTGACCTGGCCACTATCCTGCAAGAAGAATGGCTTAAACTCCCTCTGACCACTGTGCAGGACGCAGTATATGTCATTCCCAAGACCAACTGACGCTGTATTGGCCGCAAAAGGAGGCCCTACACCATACTAATAAATGATTGTGGTCTAAAACCAGGTGTTTCAGTTTCATTGTCCAACTCCTGTATATTAGAGGTGGAGATATGGAGGAGTATCATACTGTGTACATCAGGAGTAGATGTGGTGTATCAGGATATGGACTGGTTCAGACCCACATCAGGTGGAGCTGTTCAGTGTGAGACTGTAGAGTCTTTGAGATCACCAACAATATCCATTTAGTGTCTCCAAACTTGGTACTGTATATCAATCTTAAAGGCACGGTAACCGAACAGGCCTGTTAAATTCTAAGGGGCCGAGGTTGAAATCTTTGTTTACGCAGGATCTGTATACTAGATTACAAGTTATACACCAGTATTGTACATTTTAAAATTTCAAATTTTAATGTGCAGGTGCTGTTTACTTCCTGATATGAACATCTTTCAGAAATTCATATTTTCAGTCTTATTTTATCTGGTATGTGAAAGCAAACAAACAAACAGAGCTTGTGCATTTGTTAACTCAGTTTCACTTAGAAAACCAACCTGTGTGTTGTGTTCCAGGCCAAAGAAGCCGACCTGCTGGCCATAGAGCAGGTCCTGGCTGATTCGGCGTTGGATGCCGATAAGTACCGACAGTGGAGGAGTGCTAACGTGCTTCTGCTGGAAGAGATCGGCCAGAAGGTTCGAGCGGCCAAGGAAATCCCCCAAACCCCTCAGCTCACAGAGCCTGTTCAGAGCCAACCACAGTGCTCCACACCAACCGTGTACGCAGAGACCAGCGTGTGAGTGCATGCGCGTCGGTCTGGAGGCTGACCTGGTTTAGGCGGAGGATGATGACCTTGATGGAGGGTGGTAGCTCTATTTTAGGCAGCGGCCTTTACCACAAACACCACTTGACATTTAGTAATCTGTCGTTTCACCTCCTGCTTACATAGCAGTTACGTTTTTATTGGGTTTTAAACGCGAGCCTCGGAAGGCCGTCTGAGGAGCGTACGCTCGTGATCATCGTTCTCCGGTTAATTAGCCAGTGTACTCATCTCGGACTTGTCACGGTGAGGTGCTTGGGCTGAGGCGGACAGCAGATGGCAGCGTTGAGATTCTCTGGGAGGAAACAAGCTGAAAGGGTTCCCACTCAAAACAGGATGCTTTTAAAGGGTAGTGTGTTTATAGTGGTGGTGATGGGAACCCGGGATCCCCCATGTCCGTATCCCAAATGTAGCCACCTTATTTATTTATCAAAAGCAGCAGTGAACCTACTGGGCATTCACAAGTTCATCCGTAATCATGACTTCTATTCGCTTTCAACGAAGGGAGCTCAAAGTGTCACAGACGTCTGGTTCCCATTATGGCCACTGTGTAAAGTTCTGACTCCTCTAGAGCACGGCATCTCGCACCAGACCACCCTAATTAAAGGAGCAATATGGAAAATTACACAACCGTCTAATTCGTACTCCAAACCCCTCAGCTCACAGAGCTAGTTCCGAGCCAACCATGGTGCACATCCACACCGACCGTGCACGCAGAGACCAGTGTGTGAGTGCATGTGCATCAGTCTGCAGGGTGACCTGGTTTGGGTGGAGGATGGTGACCATGATGGAGGGTCTATTTTAGGCAAGTTTATTTACATACCACTTTTCATACATGGCTAGATGGTATGCATTTTTGCTTCACCCCAGCTCTCAACACACGCCTCTATATGTCAGTTTCCACGTCTAGTGCTGACACCTCACCACTGTTCTGTCCTGCTTTCTGTTTCCCGGTGAGGAAGTGTTGTAGATATGGACTTTGCATGCTTTAGAATGCAGGACCAACTCCTGGCTGGTCCATAACAGGTTTGAAGACTTTTGCACAGACGACTCTCAATGGTTTTAAAGGAGAACGGTTTGAACGGTGGACAGACGGATGGGTGTAGTACTCTTTTAGGAAATAACCGAGAGTAAAAACCTGATTTCCTGTTTTTTGTGATTTTAGATGAACATGTTTTCACAACTGTAAATAAATATCTGAAGTATTTTATTTGTTGCTTGATGTCTGTGGATGACTTTTGTAATGCACTCAGTAGTTGGGTGAAGGCTCCCGGGGAGGGAGATGCAACAGGGGGTTAGCTGCTTCCCCCGACCTCCATAAAGAAATCCAGGCGAGAGACAGCCGTTCAGAGTACTGGACCATTTGGTGGGCAGGGGAGCACCCACACCTCGTGGTTACAATCTCAGACACCACTGCAGCAGACCATACAGGTTACAAAACCCCCCTAACCATTCCGCGTGCCGTACTTATATAACTGTTAGCCTTGTACCCCCTCTCTCCCTCATGACATACAGCGCGTATGCGCTCAATGCCGGTGATGCCTGAAGATTTGTCCAAACCACCAGTGAAGAATAAAAAAGTATCTTATTATAGGAAAAAAAAAAAAAATATATATATATATATATATATATATATATATTTATTTATTTATTTATATCTATACTTATATATATATTATACTATATATTAATATATATAAAAACCTATTTGAACTTAACATAAAACAATGTATTGGACATCTGCATATTCATTAGTGCATTAGCTATTTGTCAGGGGGCTCTGTAAAGGCGTTCCCTATTAAAGGAGCAATATGGAAAATTACACAACTGTCAAATCCGTACTCCAAACCCCTCAAGCTCACAGAGCTAGTTCAGAGTCAACCACAGAGACCAGTGTGTCTTAAAGTGACCGTTACAGTTTGGTGATGCCTGAAGATTTGTCCAAACCACCAGTGAAGAATAAAAAAGTATCTTTTTATAAAAATAAAAATTCCAAAATATATGTATATATATTTATTTATATTTTTATATATATATATATATATATATATATATATATATATATATATATATATATATATATATATATATATAATATTACTCAAAACCTATTTGAACCTAACATAAAACAACGTATTGGACATCTGCATATTCATTAGTGCATTAGCTGTCTGTCTGCCGAGGCGTTCCCTATTAAAGGAGCAATATGGAAAATTACGCCACCATCAAATACATACTCCAAACCTCTCAAGCTCACAGAGCTAGTTCAGAGTCAACCACAGTGCACGTCCACACCGACCGTGCACGCAGAGACCAGTGTGTGAGTGCATGTGCATCAGTCTGCAGGGTGACCTGGTTTAGGTGGAGGATGGTGACCATGATGGAGGGTGTTAGCTCTATTTTAGGCAAGTTTATTTACATACCACTTTTCATACATGGCTAGATGGTATGCATTTTTGCTTCACCCCAGCTCTCAACACACATAGAGCCAAAATGTGGACAGGCTAGAAGGGCCAGAGGACCTGTTTGAGAACCGTTAGGACAAGAAGAGTGAAGAAACCAAATTACAGGCGGTTATTAGAAGTGCAACGTAAACAACACATGGCGTGTAGATGTGGTTTTTATATGGGAATGTGAAATCTGATCTCGTCTCACTGGGGACTCGGTTTAGGATGAAAGGGATATGATATGGATATGAAGCACGTGTTAATGCAATGGCAATGAGAAGTTTGCACAAAGCTAACTGGTAACTATAAACTTTCATTGTTTGTTAGCTACTTTAGCCTCATAGCCGCAGAGCAATAACTGACACCAAGCATGCCTTTTAGGGATGTACCGAAATGCCTGACCGAAGCCGAACAAAATGAAACTTTTGTCCGAAGGCCGTATACTGAACACGTTTTTTTTTCTTTTCCAGTTTCATTAAATTTGTCACTGTTTCACCGTTGCATAAATTAAATAGGCTAAATCCCAGCTAGCAAGTGGCAGTGGGCCACATCAAGAAAAGATATGGCACTGCTGGCCCACTGTCAGCACTGGCAATATGCTGTAAGCCAATTGTGGCCCACCTGTCCCAAAACAGATTTGCTCCACTTCTGGCACAGATACACGGAGTTGCCTGCTTTTGGCTGAGATGTGGCCCTAATCTGGCACGTATGTGGCCCACATCGTGCGGCTGGAAGAGGTCAACCCAAGTTTGCGAGTGGGCCAGGTTTGGGCTAGGTTTGGGCCAGGTTTGGGATAGGTTTGGGCCAGGTTTGGGCCAGGTTTGGGCTAGGTTTGGGCTAGGTTTGGGCCAGGTTTGGGCCAGGTTTGGGCTAGGTTTGGGCCAGGTTTGGGCCAGGTTTGGGCTAGGTTTGGACTAGGTTTGGGCCAGGTTTGGGCCAGGTTTGGGATAGGTTTGGGCTAGGTTTGGGCCAGGTTTAGGATAGGTTTGGGCTAGGTTTGGGCCAGGTTTAGGATAGGTTTGGGCTAGGTTTGGGCCAGGTTTGGGCTAGAACAGTTTTGCTGTGTGGGTATTTTTGTCTGGGTTTTTAAAGAAACAACAATCACTAAACTGCAGATTCAGCACACTTACTGAACACTGAACATCTAATCACCCCAGTGACACCCCGACTTGAACACCTCCCAGCAGACATGTACACTGGTGGCAGTATGGCGGGTGGAATGGAAATACATGGATTCGTTTTTTTGCTGAACTATGATTTTAAATAAGGTCCCTCGAATATGCCTCCATGGTCAGTGGTGAATGCTGGCTTTGACTGGAATCCCGGGCAGCCGGCGTGATGTAGCTACAGAAACCTGATTACCGCTACGTCTTCCATTACAGACAAAAGCTTAAGATGCTCATCTCCAGAAATCAGCACTCCCTACAGAAGTCTCTAAGCAGAAAAGTAGACTCAGGCTGCATTACAAAGCCGACACGCACATCAGGCCTCGGGCAGCCATCTGCGGGAGTGACCTGTGATGAAAGGGAAAAGATTGCATATGAATGCCCCAAAAAACATTCATCAATAGAGAGCTGAGGAACGTGGCTCCGGCATGCAGCTCATACTCGGCCATCTGTTGCTGCCTTTTGTGTCCCAGCTAAAGGCGCACTAAGCCTGGGCCCTGGCCCTGACACTGATTTGAATGAGAATGAGGAGTCTGTGCACTAGATGGCACTGTGCAGCGTGCCGACCCGATCCGGGACTGGTTTGGTTTGAAGGGGGGATTCCACCGGTGTTTCAGGATGTAAACAAGGCCGTTCAGAGTGGGCTGATCTAAAGGAACCACTGGCTCACAGTGGGCGGTGGTGAGAACCAGATGTCCGAAGAGTCCAATGTCTCTAAATGCTTCCTCACCTGCGGTTATTGCATAAAGAGGTTCTTGGATACAGATATAGAACATTTGAAATCCTTCATGATGAACATGCAAGGCTGCAAAATGGCTCAGGTGCATCACTTTCTTTTCATCACCACCACCATCACGCATCATGGAATGTCAGAAACTGACCACTGATAAAGGGCTGGATTACATGGTTGGTTAGCTCAGCGGATAACACCACCACATGTGGGAGACTGGGGTCCGAATCCCGGTTTGGGTGATGATGCTGTGCTACGCCAATAAGAGTCCTTGGGCAAGACTCCTAACACTACACTGGCCCACCTGTAATATGATTAAACTGGTAAGTCGCTCTGGATAAGTGCGTCAGCTAAGTGCCGTGAACGTACTGCTAACACAATCTGTACATCAGTAGTTTCAATAGCTTACTCTACACCAGTGGAAGAACCCTCCTGACTGTCCAGATCTGACTGTCCCTTCTAGCCCTAGACATCTGAAGGGACTTCTGATAAAGTAGACAGTCAAAGATGTTCCTCCGTTCCAGTAAGAGAATCCATGGGCACTGGTAAACCATCAGCCCAGACCTAAAGGCTCCGGGTTTGTGGTTTCTGGCACTTGCCCAGTCTACTCAAGTCTAAATATTTGGTTGAGGTGGCAGTGCATTTGAACCACAGTGCCTACAGTGAGCTGCTGGACAACCAGGTTTGGCCTTCTGCTCATCATCCTACTGAGGAACATAACATTCCTATTACTGTAATTCCAAGATGGCAGGTCTCACATCCACAGGGCTGCAAATGCCACTGATTGGCATGGTGAATATTCAGGACCCCAGATTTGAATCCTCTAAAAGATCTGTGGGGCTAATTGCAACCACCAGAGAAGGCATCCACCAAATCTGGACAACTGACCAATTCTTTGATGTAAGAGTGAACATTGTTGTGGCCCACATCCAGAGACCGGTCCAGTGCATACCAAATCCAGTCACCGCTGTTAGTCGTGCTCATGGAGGAGTTACATTACATTTGCTTCATCCCAACATGCTACATGGATAAAGCCAAAATATGGACATCTAGGGGACACAAAGGACCTGTCTGAGAACCACCACTTTATATAATGATGATCTGAGGAGCTATATTAAAGGACAGTGAATAAACATATTACAGGTGGATGTTGGTTCCTACTATAGACAGAAACCCTGTAAAATCAGTCCACCTTACTGGACCAAACTGTGTGGAGCAGCGGAGTCAGCATGCCGTCCCTGTCCAAAAGTATCTCCAAATGATACTTCACAGGACAGGACAAAAACCTCATGTAACTTTAATGGATGTCAATGGAACCAGACGTCTTTCCAATGTCACGCCTCCGCGTCTTCCCGGCTCGGGACTCCACTTCCCAGTGGGCCACGCTCGATGACGTCATGTCTACGCGCCAACGTTCGGACTCCGTGATTCGCTCTAGATCGCCCAAGTTTTAACTCCAGCTGTATCTAATTACTGTCTGTATTTAAGGCTGTGTTTCAGACGGGTTCCCTGCGAAGCTTTGCCAAACATTGTTTAGCAGTCCTGAGCGGTCCTTTCTCGTATTCAGGTTTCCGACTCCTTTCGTTCCTCTACTACTCTTTCGCCTGATCCCTTTTGCTCGTGCTCTGACTCTCCGGTTTGAATCTCTGCTTTCTCTCTTTGGGTTTCCCCTTCGGTCTTCCCCTGTAAACCTGTCTGCCCTCGCTGCTTGTACTACCTGGTTCTGACCTTTAGCTTTTCCCACTGTTCCGCTGTGTACTGGTGCCTGCTGAGATTGCCTGTTGGTAAATAAACCGTTCCTGGTTTTTTAATTCTGCACACGTCGGTCTCGAAGTCTTTTGCCCAACATCCAAGCAGTGTTGGGACATTGCTGGTGGTCCGTTCATCATGAAATGTTCACACAGTGTAAACAGCAGCTGCTGTGTTCAAACGAAGCATAAAAATACAAATCAACAAAAATGGAGATTCACATATATTGTAGCGAGCACAGGGGGTGGGTCTGTTATATTGCGTGTGCTGCTGCTGTATGCCTGTGTCTGTGTGCCCGCCTCTGCGCTGCCTGTGTGTGAATGGATGACAGGTGTGGGGCCTTCCTCGTGGGTGGGGTTATGCAGAGTGGTAGGCACCACTCTGAATCTACCATTTAGTAGATTCTTAGCTAAGTTAGTGACCTTAGGGCTGTTTGCATGCTGTGGGTTATTGGGTTTTACGCTCCTAGCATTTGTAAATGCTCTAAGTGAGTCGTGCCCTCGTCTAAAATAAAGAGCTTTTGGTTTAACCACGCTTCCGGAGTCGATGGCTGCCTCACGATCGCTACAATATTTATATCTCCTATAATATCTCATATGTATTTTTAGCTTTTTGCCCAGCAAGGGATGGGACAGGTTTCAGCACACCCCATGACCCAGAAGGCTAAGCAGCTCAGAAGATGAATGAATTTATAATTTACAGTATATAATTTAATATATATCGTATCATAGAAATATCACATTATTATTATTATTATTATTATTATTGTTATTATTATTATTATTATTGACCTATTTGCATATACTATTGTCATATGTAATAATAATAATAATAATAATAATAATAATAATTATTTTATCATTGTTATTATTATTATTGATATTATTATTATTATTGTTATTATTGTTATCAGTAGTAGTAGTAGTAGTATTTGTAATAATAATAATAATAATAATAATAATATTAATAATAATAACAATAATAATAATAATCCTTCTTTTTTCTTCTTATAATAATTATTATTATTATTTTCATTATTATTATCATTGGCCTCTTACCATATACCATTGTCATATGTAATAATAATAGTAATAATTTAAAAAATTATAATAATAATAATTATTACTGATATTATTATTATCTTTTTTTTTTGTATTACTATTATTATTATTATTGCTGTTATTATTGTTATTGTTGTTTTTGTTGTTGGTTTTTATTAGTATTACTATTATTATTAATATTGCTGTTATTGTTGTTATTATTAATTATATATATATATATATATTTTTTTATTAATATTAATTATTATTTTTATTGCTGCTACTTTTGTAAATGTTTGTCCCTTCAGGTGAACACACGTACGTTGTGAACATCAGTAGTGTCTCCCAGTATCTTCACAGTCACTGTCCACATTCAGAGTGTCGCGTGTGTGAATAAGGAGAGAACCAGCACTGCCTTCTTCCCCTTCCAGCACTGACCACAAACAACACCATGTCTCTGCCACTCCATCCACGGACCATATTCACCAAGCTGTTTACAGCCCTACTCCACTCTCCGGCTCCTAAACTGCTTCCTCCGCACCACAGCAGGAGGCTCTCAGGCCCGAGAGAGAGCTCATCTGATCTGACTTTATGAGCCCTTCTTTCTTCATATAACTCTTTACCTGCAGCGCCAGATGAACGTCCTGTACCCTGGTTTAGAACATCTGTGGCTGCTGAGCTAGAATTCAGCGTGAAATCGTGTCCCCAGGACCCAGAATAACTGTTTTACTGATTGTCTCTATTTACGCAGGACAAACTGGCCGGAGGCTGTTTCACACAGCGTGGAGGTCAGGCAGGAGGCACGGCAGCAGCACTCCAAACAGAGGAGAGTGCTCTGGTGTTTGGCTCTCGCTGAGGAGCGAACCTCTTCATGATGACAGCAACCATGAACATTCTGTAGGTGTGAGAATATTTGGCTTGGGACGGAACTGTGGGAGCCAGAAGAATGACGTTTTGTTTACTGGGGTGCGGGTTGGTGTTGGGTTCAAGTGAGGGCGTAACATTATTCACCCGCAGCGTTACACAAGTGAGCAGAAATACAAACACACACACACATACATATAATCATTAATATAGAAATACAGGATATTCAGCATATATACATACATACATACAGTACAGGTCTTATACAACATCAGTCATTCTTTAAGACAGACAGATAGATAGATAGATAGATAGATAGATAGATAGATAGATAGATAGATAGATAGATACAATGACAGATAGATAGATAGATAGATAGATAGATAGATAGATAGATAGATAGATAGATAGATAGATAGATACAATGACAGACAGATAGATAGATAGATAGATAGATAGATAGATAGATAGATAGATAGATAGATAGATAGATAGATAGATAGATAGAATGATAGATAGAATGACAGATAGATAGATAGATAGATAGATAGATAGATAGATAGATAGATAGATAGATAGATAGATAGACGGACAGACAGACAGATAGATAGATAGATAGATAGATAGATAGATAGATAGATAGATAGATAGATAGATAGATAGAATGACAGACAGACAGACAGACAGACAGACAGACAGATAGATAGATAGATAGATAGATAGATAGATAGATAGATAGATAGATAGATAGATAGATAGATAGATAGATAGATAGATAGATAGACAGGCAGATAGATAGATAGATATATAGATAGATAGATGATAGATAGATAGATAGTTAGATAGATAGATAGTTAGATAGATAGAATTACAGACAGGCAGACAGATAGATAGATAGATAGATAGATAGATAGATAGATAGATAGATAGATAGATAGATAGATAGATAGACAGACAGACAGACAGACAGATAGATAGATAGATAGATAGATAGATAGATAGATAGATAGATAGATAGATAGATAGATAGACAGACAGACAGACAGACAGACACTTTTAGCCATGACTGTAGATAGATGGCAGGATAGATGGATGCATGGATGGATGGATGGAATAGAGAGATACAGGAAAATGCATATCTACAGACAGACAGCTTGAGAATTGTCCGTCAGCCGTCCCTCCACCACTCCAGACCACTTTAACGAGTTCGGTCCGGTCTACTGTAACTCCAGTGCTGTGATCCAGTTCCCGGTAGAGTAATGGCCTCTGTGACAGGAACACAAATCAGATGAACCGGGGAGATCTTTTCATCAGCTGTATAGATGACCTCAGCGCTGTGGCTTTACGCCAAAGCAGCACTACGGTGGAAACTCCAGTGGCCAGCCTCGTGTAACGCGCGCTGCATACGTGCCAGACCAGCGGAGCATCGGTGATGTTCAGCGCATGACTTTACATGAATTACAGGACGACCTAATAGCTTTTCCATTGCAGTATAGTCAGCCGCACTCAAAACACCCATAATTCCTTGAGTGCTTTCTGTTCTCTCTCTCCAAACGACTAGACAAACATGGGTCTGTGCCGAAGAGGTTATTATGAAGGCCTGGCCTGGTGTGTGCGCTGCAAGTGCGCTAGTGTATACACACACAGATAGCAGAAGATGGATGTGCACGTGAACCCTATATCACTGAGTCGGGAGGCCCTCTGCTCGTACCACGCTGTTAGTTTTGGGCTTAGGGAATTACGGACAGCTTTATTCTGGGATCTTCTTCGCCTATTCTTAGAAAGTCCTATTGCCGTGGAAACTTAGGGGGAGTGATGTTTGCGCTGCCTCAGGGGAGCACACGTGAGCATGTTGGCTTAGGAGATATCCACTGCACTCCTGACCTTGTGTTTTTACCGGGAGATGTCTTGCCTGTTCTATATAGACTCCTCATCAAAAGTTCCCAACAGCCACGCTTGGGGACATTCAGCGAGCAGTGATGTCCTCTATGAGACGGCTGCACCATGCAGGACTACATGCACACAGACCGTTATGACGACTGTCCTTAACACCACGTCACCGTCACCAAAGACTGCAGTGGTGTCGTACCAGACTGTCATGGAGTGACTCAGAATGGCAGCGGGTCATCTTCAGTGACGAGTCCACCCTTGGTCTTGATGGAGACGACCAACGAACCTGTGTGTGGAGGCACCGTGGTCAGCACCAAGATGAACGGTTTGTTGTCACACGTCTAGAAGGCCTGGTGTCCCTCCACCTCCACCCCTACCGCACCATCTGCAGGAGCTGTGTGAGGATATTCAAGCTGCATGGGATGGATTATCACAGGACACCATTAGGAACCTCTACAGCTCCATACCGAGATGTCTGGCGTGTTGGGTTAGCATAGGCCCCATGCTGGGCTCAGGTCCTGAAGCTGTCAGACCCTCACAGATGCTGCTGTATATGGACAGCACCGTCACAGCCTACTGCCTGGACAACAGGACCAGGACCAGACTGGTGCTTGGTGGGGTGGAAAGAGGGGGATGTAGAAATGTCGGCACCTAAAGGCAGCAGAACCGCAACGTAAGTAGAATCTAGGGCTGTACCCGACTCAGAATGTTGTCAGTCGAATCGGATTCGCCCGTCCTGGTCGACGATTCGACTACTCGTTCATGTTTTTTCTCCATGTACATTATCTAGTACTCAGTAAATCAGTCTGCACACGGTTCAGATCTGATCCTCCTCATTTAGAGAGTCAGCAGAGTCACAGGAACATATTTCTGAACTAAAAGAGGCGGGGCTTATGATGATCGATCTGAACTGGAGCCTGATTTAGTTACAGGATACAGCGCCGGGCAGCAGCGCGTACTTATACTAAACATTAGCGCTTATAGCTTATAGTCTTTTTAATCTCACTTCTAACAGCTTCTTCAGTAGGAGGACCCTTCGCCTTTCATCTCTCATAAATAATGACCTGCTAAATAAAACCAGATTAGTCCATATTTACATTATTAGTATTATTACCTGCGCTGTAAAAATTATCTCCTTTATCAGCAGGTGTATTAAGTGACTGTACTCATCCTTAAATAAAGATAATCTCAGCTGTAGACGAATAAATAAACATATCTGTAATTTAGGATCTATAATAATGGAGTTATAATAAAACAAACGTCTCCGCTCCGTTTCTCCTTCACCGCTAACAGCCGTTATGTCTAAACCGAAAGTCAGCTCCCTCGTTTGGAGCAGTGTTGGATGTCTGACTGAATGACGAGCAGAGTTCGGTTTAGTTTGTTCGGACTCTCTTCTTCAGAAGCTCCTCCTTTTTTCTGAGACATCGTTCCCCCCGTTTCTCAGCTTCACAGCTTCAGCTGCCTTCAGCGGTGAACCGCCAGCGCACGTCGTGACGTGGATTTAATTTTTTAGCAAGCCTGCGTCACAGCCCAGCTAGACCTTACATATATATTTATTATTCCCCTTTAATAATTATTAACATGTCTTTTACATCCTTAAAGTTATCGTGCATTTTTGTAAGCTTTAGTCTGTTTTACGAAGAAAGGTCACTGCTGTTAGTCGACTTGAAGGGTCGCCGATTGATAATTCGACTCGTCGACTTCTAGAGGGCAGCCCTAGTAGAATCCTTTTAAAGACAGATGGCTGACTGTGATTGGCCAGAGTAATGAATGAATGAATGAATGAATGAATGTGTGACGTGACACTTCCTGCCCTTCCTGGCACTAAAGATTTCATTTCTGTGTGTGTAGCTTAATTAATACTGATCATATCAGTCTAAGTTTCTGGGTGCAGTTAGGCTTCTGACGATGAGCGTACTAATACCACATTTGTTGACTTTGGCACAACAAATGGATAGATTGGTTATAAGAGTACCCTCATCCGAAAACAGATCCTTGAGGAACCCCAGGGGTCATAATCATGGAAGTGTGGAGGAGTATTCACCGATATTAAATGAAAAGGCTGCAGTTCTGCCAATAAAAAATGAAATATGTACCAAAATGTCTATAGATCAGATAAAAAGAAGCCACTGCAGAGGAGGAGGAGTCATCCGAATTCCCTGCTCCAATCCCCCAAATTAAAACCAATTTGAATCACTGGGTGTTCACAATGTGTCAATCACAATGTGTCTGTAATCTGACAGAAACTCTTCTGTTTACTGTAACTGTATCTAGCCAGGCATGGTCGTGACATGGTTGTGACATCATAACCATAATGATTTCAAAACCGCCTGTTTGGCCACCGTAGTTTCCATTTATAGACTATACGGAACAGGAGAGTGGTTCATGACAATGCTTTGCCGAATTCCGGTGGGAAGACACCAAGCCACCGCTCAATGCTTTACTCAGTGAGCTTCTGGAAGACTGTGTTGAAGTGAGGGGTCTGGTTTATTTCCCATATTAAACAAAGAGCCTTTTCACTTTTTTTAGGTGAATACTCCTTTGGGGTTCCACAAGGTTCTGTTTTAGGCCCGGTCCTATTTTCGTTATACATGGCCCCCCTCCGCACCCGGGTCAAATAATTCAGGAGCATATCGTTTCGTTCCACTGTTATGAAGATCATTTACAGGGGTGCCTACCTCTGAACCTTGGGAATCGTTTCCTCCTTTGATAGACGCACTGGGCGTATCATGGCCATTAAGAATTGGATGACCAGACGGCTTTAACTGAATGACGGCAAAACAGAGGTTAATATAGTTTGGTCCCTCCACTTTATCCAGGAGCATAAAGACAAATCTGGGCTCGTTTACCCCTTTATTAAAAACACATATTAAAAACCTCAGGGCTGTTTTCAATAGTGCAGTGGTCGGAGATGATTGCCAACTTAAACTCATGTCCTAATATTTCATATTTGGGAAAAAAATGATGCTGTCATTACGTCTAGACCGGGTTACTGTAATTTACATTTATGGCATTTAGCTGACGCTCTTATCCAGAGCGGCTTACAAGGGTAATCATATTACAGGTAGGTCAATGCGGTGTTAGGAGTCTTGCCCAAGGACTCTTATTAGTGTAGCACAGCATAGACACCTAGACCGGGAATCGAACCCTAGTCTCCCACATCTGGTGGTGGTGGTTCCCTGGAGGGTACACCAGCTACAGTGTTATCCGAGGGTAGTGGTGTTATCCGCTGAGCTACACCAGCTATACCAGCTACACCAACCACCCAATGCACCCTGTAATGCACTGTAGGTAACCTAGGAGTTAACAAATGCATCTCGCTCACCATTGGTTTAAAAATGGTGCAGCTGGATTATTAACTGGAACCAGGAATGGGAAGCACATTTCTCCAGTCTTGGCCTGTGCAAAGCAACTGGAATCAACCGACAGATATTTAGAAATTGGTGGGTGGGTTTGACATCATGAGACATTCTCAAGTTTCATAGCAATGTGACGTAAGCAAGGACAGGCCTTATCGCTGTACCTGACTGACCCAACAGCCACAACTACAGACATACAGTGAGCAGTGGTGTCCTCCATGAGTCATCCTGTTAGTGCAGCACCATTGGTAGACGGCTGCACCAAACAGGACTACATGCACACAGACCGTTACCACGACTGTCCTTAACACCACGTCACCGTCACCAAACACTGCAGTGGTGCCGTACCAGACTGTCATGGAGTGACTCAGAACGGCAGCGGGTCATCTTCAGTGACGAGTCCCGCTTTAGTCTTGGTGGAGACGCCCAACGAATGTGTGTGTGGAGGCACCGTGGTTAGCACCAAGATGACCCGTTTGTTATCACGCCTCATGCATCCAGAAGGCCTGGTGTCACTCCACCTCCACCCCTACCACACCCTCTGCAGGAACTGTGTGAGGATATTCAAGCTGCAGGGGATGGATTATCACAGGACACCATTAGGAACCTCTACCGCTCCATGCTAAGATGTCTGGCATGTTGGGTTAGCATACATGGCGGCTCGACACCATACCGAGAGACTCTACTTCCGCCAGATCGCCAAATTAATTGGCAAATTAAAGTCATGTCTTAATGTTTCAGAGTTGGAGAAAGTCATCCATGATTTTATTAAATCTGGAAGTAATGGGGAACAAGGCATCATCACACGCTTACAGTTGGTGCAAATGGTGCAGCCAGATTATTAACTGGAACCAGGGAAAGAGAGGACAGTGCTCCAGACTGCACTGTGGGTAATGTGTGGAGGTGTTGTGTGTGCAGGTGGTGAACAGAGGCTGGGAATCTTTAACGTTTATTGGGAAGCACTTTGGTTTTCAGTGTGCTACATAAATGAAGTTTACTTACTTACACCACACGTTATGGCTGAGTGACGGAGGCGGTGGTAAGAGGGGATGACTCCCTCCAGCAGACAGCTTGACACGGTGACATTCATTTATAGGAAGTGAGAAAACACACTCTCTCTCTGTCTCTGTCTCTCTCTCTCTTCCTCTCTCTTCCTCTTCCTCTCTCTCTCTCTCTCTCTCTCTCTCTCTCTGTCTCTCTCTCTCTCTCTCTCTCTCTCTCTCTCTCTCTCTCTCTCTCTCTCTCTCTCTCTGTTGCTTCTCCCCACCTCTTCTCTTTTCCCGTTCTTTCTCTTTCTTTCACTGTCTTTTCTTATGTCCTCTGTCTCTTTATTCCCTGATTCTTTCTTTCCCTATCTATCTCTTTCTCTCTCTCTCTCTCTCTCTCTCTCTCTCTCTCTCTCTTCCTTTCTATGTTGCTTCTCCCTGCTTCTTCTCTTTCCTCGTTCTTTCTCTTTCTTTCACTGTCTTTTCTCATTTCCTCTGTTTTCCTTCTTTCTTTCTTTCTTTCTTTCTCTTTATTCTCTGATAGTCTCTCTCTCTCTCTGTCTCTCTCTCTCGCTCTCTCTCTCTCTCGCTCGCTCTCTGTCTCTCTCTCTTTCTCTCTCTCTCTCTGTCTCTCTCTCTCTCTCGTTCTCTCTCTCTCTCTCTCTCTCTTCCTCTCTCTGTCTCTCTCTCTCTCTCTCTATCTCTCTCTGTCTCTCTCTCTCTCTCTCTCTCTCTCTCTCTGTCTCTCTCTCTCTCTTCCTCTCTCTGTCTCTCTCTCTCTCTCTCTCTCTCTCTCTCTCTCTCTGTCTGTCTCTCTCTCTCTGTCTCTCTCGCTTTCTGTCTCTCTCGCTTTCTGTCTCTCTCTCTCTGTCTCTGTCTCTCTCTCTCTTCCTCGCTCTCTCTCTCTCTCTCTGTCTCTCTCTCTCTTCCTCTCTCTCTCTCTCTCTCTCTCTCTCTCTCTGTATAAGCTGAGTGCAATAGAGCTAAAAGACCCCTTTCCTTCCATCTCAATAGCAAAGCCCCGCCCCTTCTACACCTGGGACAAACCATTAAGTTTAACAGGGGTGTGCTGATATAAGAGACTGGGTGAAAAGGTAACATATGATCATATTAGCCACATGGTCTTTTCAGGCCTGGGTTACCTCTTACCGGTACCAGCATCCGTTACAGCGTGCACACTTACTCATTAAAAATTGATCTCAGCCCTCCCCTGAACTAGCTGTGGGCCCTTCGGCATACACCAGAGTGAGTTCAACCTGAATTGCCTCCTGTTCAGAGACCATGCTGAAACAGCAACGACAGGTAAGTATAACAGGTAAGCATAATCGTAAACAAGCATTAAAGGTGATCATCACAGAGTATGTTTTGAAACGATGGTGATGAGGCTTGTTCCTATACTGTGACATCACCACCGTATGAATTTAGCTTCCAAATATGGGCTGGGAATGAGTCGTACATTGTGAAGCTATAATAATAGCACTGATGGGAAACCGAGGGGAGATTTGGGCCGAGCCCTTTACCTGACTCCCCCTCAGGATCTCATCGCTTGGCTCTGAGAGTGAAGCTGGGGGACGCCGTTACAGCCATCCGTACGGCCTGCAGAAATGTGTGCGGCTTGGGCCCGAACCTCGAGACTCGATCCCAACATTCCTCAGAGTGACTGTGGTTTTGGAGCAGTGCTCGTACTGCCTGGAAGCCACACAGAGAGAAACCAGCAAAGAGGAGACAGCTAGCGGCCTTATCTGCACTTCAAAGCTGGAACAACACTCCCGTGTTTACTCCTGGTAAAAATAAAAATGGGCTATAATCAGGTCACTCACATACAGGGCTCTTATTCCTGCCCTGTGGCTTCGCAGGGTGACTGTACAGATATGATTGCAGTGTATGGCTGTAAGTAAAAGTTGACTGCTAAGGAGGTGTGGGAGTGCAGTGGTGTTGGGAAGGAAGATAAAGGTGACCAGGATCAATAACTGATGATAAATTTAGACTGATATGATCAATATTTATTGAGCTACACATACAGAAGTCTGTCTCTCAGTTTGCTAACCCAACATGCCAGACGTCTCGGTATGGAGCTGTAGAGGTTCCTAATGGGGTCCTGTGATAATCCATCCCATGCAGCTTGAATATCCTCACACAGTTCCTGCAGATGGTGCGGTAGGGGTGGAGGTGGAGGGACACCAGGACGTTTTCATTGGTCGTCCCCACTAAGACTAAAGCGTGACTCGTTACTGAAGATGACCTGCTACCGTCTGGCACGACACCATAGCAGTCCACTACCCTGTGTGGGCATGGTATCTGATGTGCTGGCTCCACCTGCTCCACCCATTGCTCACACCTGCAGCTGATCATGGACTCATGAAGATGGCTTGTACCCCTTTGTTTGCTGTGTTAAACCTTCTGCTGGTCATTGTTGCCTGTGGTTTTTGATTCCTGCCTTGTCTCGTCTCCTGGCTTCAGGTTTGGGATATGTCTCCATTGTTGCCAGCCAGTGCTATGACCCCTGCCTGTAATCTGGACTGTGAGTATTGAAATTCCCCCAATTAAAGAGACTCTGTACCTGCAACCTACCTTAACCTCCTCAGGACAAGAACGAGTAGATTAGATTTAATGTTGTTGCCGGCACGCAGGGTGCGGGTACCGAGCTGATTAAACGCAGTTAGCGTCTAACCAGAAGTCCAAAATACAGTATTATGGCACAGTACGAGTGGAGAGAACACAATGTAGGCTGTGAAAGCATATGTAAAAAAAAGGTATGTATGCAGAATATCTCAGAACAGTTTTGTACTTTCTATGAAAGCTGGTACGACAACACAGCTAACGTGCATTAACAGTAGGGACTGTAAGTTGCCGGGTTGTTACAGCAACACGAAATACTGCCTATAGTCAACATGGCATACTGCATACTATTTGCATACTAAGTCTATCTAATAGTGTGGTTGGTGTAGCTTCAAACCCCACTATGACTATGCTGTGCTACACCAATAAGAGCCCTTGGGCAAGACTCCTAACACTACACTGGCCTACCTGTAATATGATCAACCTTGTAAGTCGCTCTGGATAAGAGCATCAGCTAAATGCCGTGAAAGTAATGTAAATGTAGTGTTCTACTCCAGTCAGAGTTTCTAGTGTACAGGGGGAGCTATCTTCATGGTGTACTGGAGATACCCAGATGGTGTTCTACTCCAGTCAGAGGTTCTAGTATGCAGGGGGAGCTATCTTCATGGTGTACTGGAGAGACCCGGATGGTGTTCTACTCCAGTCAGAGGTTCTAGTGTACAGGGGGAGCTATCTTCATGGTGTACTGGAGATACCCAGATGGTGTTCTACTCCAGTCAGAGGTTCTAGTGTACAGGGGGAGCTATCTTCATGGTGTACTGGAGATACCCAGATGGTGTTCTACTCCAGTCAGAGGTTCTAGTGTACAGGGGGAGCTATCTTCATGGTGTACTGGAGATACCCGGATGGTGTTCTACTCCAGTCAGAGGTTCTAGTGTACAGGGGGCGCTATCTTCATGGTGTACTGGAGATACCCGGATGGTGTTCTACTCCAGTCAGAGGTTCTAGTGTACAGGGGGAGCTGTCTTCATGGTGTACTGGAGATACCCGGATGGTGTTCTACTCCAGTCAGAGGTTCTAGTGTACAGGGGGAGCTATCTTCATGGTGTACTGGAGATACCTGAATGGTGTTCTACTCCAGTCAGAGGTTCTAGTGTACAGGGGGAGCTATCTTCATGGTGTACTGGAGATACCCAGATGGTGTTCTACTCCAGTCAGAGGTTCTAGTGTACAGGGGGAGCTATCTTCATGGTGTACTGGAGATACCCAGATGGTGTTCTACTCCAGTCAGAGGTTCTAGTGTACAGGGGGAGCTATCTTCATGGTGTACTGGAGATACCCGGATGGTGTTCTACTCCAGTCAGAGGTTCTAGTGTACAGGGGGCGCTATCTTCATGGTGTACTGGAGATACCCGGATGGTGTTCTACTCCAGTCTGAGGTTCTAGTGTACAGGGGGAGCTATCTTCATGGTGTACTGGAGATACCCGGATGGTGTTCTACTCCAGTCTGAGGTTCTAGTATACAAGGGGAGCTATCTTCTTGGTGCACTGGAGATACCCAGATGGTGTTCTACTCCAGTCAGTGGTTCTAGTATACAGGGGGAGCTATCTTCATGGTGTACTGGGGATACCCGGATGGTGTTCTACTCCAGTCAGAGGTTCTAGTATACAGGGGGAGCTATCTTCATGGTGTACTGGAGATACCCAGATGGTGTTCTACTCCAGTCAGAGGTTCTAGTGTACAGGGGGAGCTATCTTCATGGTGTACTGGAGATACCCGGATGGTGTTCTACTCCAGTCAGAGTTTCTAGTGTACAGGTGGAACTATCTTCATGGTGTAGTGGAGATACCCGGATGGTGTTCTACTCCAGTCAGAGGTTCTAGTATGCAGGTGGAGCTATCTTCATGGTGTACTGGAGATACCCAGATGGTGTTCTACTCCAGTCAGAGGTTCTAGTGTACAGGGGGAGCTATCTTTATGGTGCACTGGAGATACCCAGATGGTGTTCTACTCCAGTCAGAGGTTCTAGTGTACAGGGGGAGCTATCTTCATGGTGTACTGGAGATACCCAGATGGTGTTCTACTCCAGTCAGAGGTTCTAGTGTACAGGGGGAGCTATCTTCATGGTGTACTGGAGATACCCAGATGGGGTTCTACTCCAGTCAGAGGTTCTAGTGTACAGGGGGAGCTATCTTCATGGTGTACTGGAGATACCCGGATGGTGTTCTACTCCAGTCAGAGGTTCTAGTGTACAGGGGGAGCTGTCTTCATGGTGTACTGGAGAGACCCGGATGGTGTTCTACTCCAGTCAGAGGTTCTAGTGTACAGGGGGAGCTGTCTTCATGGTGTACTGGGGATACCTGGGTGGTGTTCTACTCCAGTCAGAGGTTCTAGTGTACAGGGGGAGCTATCTTCATGGTGTACTGGAGATACCCAGATGGGGTTCTACTCCAGTCTGAGGTTCTAGTGTACAGGGGGAGCTATCTTCATGGTGTACTGGAGATACCCAGATGGGGTTCTACTCCAGTCAGAGGTTCTAGTGTACAGGTGGAGCTATCTTCATGGTGTACTGGAGATACCCGGATGGTGTTCTACTCCAGTCTGAGGTTCTAGTGTACAGGGGGAGCTATCTTCATGGTGTACTGGAGATACCTGAATGGTGTTCTACTCCAGTCAGAGGTTCTAGTGTACAGGGGGAGCTATCTTCATGGTGTACTGGAGATACCCAGATGGTGTTCTACTCCAGTCAGAGGTTCTAGTATACAGGTGGAGCTATCTTCATGGTGTAGTGGAGATACCCGGATGGTGTTCTACTCCAGTCAGAGGTTCTAGTGTACAGGGGGAGCTATCTTCATGGTGTAGTGGAGATACCCGGATGGTGTTCTACTCCAGTCTGAGGTTCTAGTGTACAGGGGGAGCTATCTTCATGGTGTACTGGAGAAACCCGGATGGTGTTCTACTCCAGTCAGAGGTTCTAGTGTACAGGGGGCGCTATCTTCATGGTGTACTGGAGATACCCGGATGGTGTTCTACTCCAGTCAGAGGTTCTAGTATACTGGGGGAGCTATCTTCATGGTGTACTGGAGATACCCAGATGGTGTTCTACTCCAGTCAGAGGTTCTAGTGTACAGGGGGAGCTATCTTTATGGTGTACTGGAGATACCCGGATGGTGTTCTACTCTAGAGGTTCTAGTATGCAGGTGGAGCTATCTTTATGGTGTACTGGAGATACCTGAATGGTGTTCTACTCCAGTCAGAGTTTCTAGTGTACAAGGGGAGCTATCTTCATGTGGTACTGGAGAAACCCGGATGGTGTTCTACTCCAGTCAGAGGTTCTAGTATACAGGGGGAGCTATCTTCATGGTGTACTGTAGATACCCAGATGGTGTTCTACTCCAGTCAGAGGTTCTAGTGTACAGGGGGAGCTATCTTTATGGTGTACTGGAGATACCCGGATGGTGTTCTACTCCAGTCAGAATTTCTAGTATACTGGGGGAGCTATCTTCATGGTGTACTGGAAATACCCAGATGGTGTTCTACTCTAGAGGTTCTAGTATGCAGGTGGAGCTATCTTTATGGTGTACTCGAGATACCCAGATGGTGTTCTACTCCAGTCAGAGTTTCTAGTATACAAGGGGAGCTATCTTCATGTGGTACTGGAGAAACCCGGATGGTGTTCTACTCCAGTCAGAGGTTCTAGTATACAGGGGGAGCTATCTTCATGGTGTACTGGAGATACCACAAAACATTTCTCCAATAGCCTCCTGCAGACAGGCAGTGGCTTTCTCCTGGTACACCATTGTTGTCCAGTGTTCTCCTAATGGTGGACTCATTAAGATTTAATGTTCCCTAATGTGTGAGAGGCTTAGAAGTTCCCCTGGGTTCTTTGGTGCCCTCATACTATTACACGACTGGCTCTGGAGTGATCTTTATTGGTCAGTCACTCCTGGGGACCATAACAATGGTTCTAACGTTTCTTAGTTTGTACGTAATCTGTCTGACTGTGGATTGGAGACCGAACACTTTAGGTGGTAAGATGATTATGTTCCCACTGAACCATATTAATAACTGTCAAAATGGTCATCAAGTAACTAGAAACCAACTAGACGGAATTTGGTCTATGTGTTTGCACAGAATGTGGACCTGGTTAAACGGCCAGCATCACAGGATACAAGATAGGAACGGCATAGGTACTAACTTGGGAAAAAGTTAGTACCTATGAACATTTCAATGTTTTCTAAAATCCAGATGTTATTACTGAAACCCAGATGTTATCACTGACAAGGAGTTTGGATGTTCCACTGTAGACGCAGAAGAAAAGCCAAGCATCTTAATCAGTATCCTTGAACTCCGCTCCATGTCCCAGTGCGCACAATTCCAATCTGGCTTTATCCCCACAGTCCGTATCACTCTTGATGGGTTTTCTGCGCCTCAGTGTGAATAATAATGATATCTGGCCGACGGTGAAGACTCTGCCTCCTGTGGGAATTCCCACAGAGCTTTCCCGAGCAGTGAAATGATTTTATTTTCCCCCCAGTGAGAGCATCGCTAACGCTAACACCCCTCAGCTATGATTATGTAGAGTGAGTGGCTGCTCTTGTCATTAACACAAGGTTGTGGAAGATGTGCTAATGGTAGATGGGGTTGAATGCACAGAGGAGCTGAGGCGCTAATAGTGTTTACCACTGCTTGATCTGCTCGCAGGTCCTGAAGCTGAAGCTAACGGCTGTATGTTGAGACATACTTGAGTCTGTGTGGCTAGAAGGGCCTCACGGTGTCTGCAGGGCAGCTGCAGATAAAGTGGCCAGTCATGAGTGACGACAGTATGGACTACTCTAACAGTCAGACACACACAGAATGAACCCAAACCGTCTGGCTGCCTGGGAGCCTTGTCTGTGTGAGGCATTTGGGTCAGGAGGCTCCGGGAGAGCCGTGCTAGCATAAACCAGCACTAATGTGGGAGTGTCTTATTGGCTCGACCGATTAAGTAGATCAGCACAGGGCAGGAACCTGACCTCCTCAGGTCGAACCCGGATGAGAAGAGAGAACACAGATGGGAGGGGGGTGTGGTTAGGGCTGACCCTTGAAATTTGGAACCCAAAGCGAATAGTAGGTTCTTCAGCACGAACCGTGATGACACTGGTGGGCATGTCTGTTGTTGGGGACAAAGAAGAACCTCTTCTACATCTTCATCTCCACTAACTCATCCGTGCTTGCTTTCTGGATTTCCCCCTCAGTGTTGTCCATCAGCGTCGATCCACTCATTAAGACAATGAGTATGAGTGCTGGGCTGGGGTTGCCAGGTAATGCACTTTTGCTTTATATATGTCTGTGCATTAATCTCTCTAGGTATGAGCGCTGGGCTGGGGTTGCCAGGTAGTGTAGTTTTGCTTTATATATGTCTGTATATTGATCTCTCTAGGAATGAGCGCTGTGCTGGGGTTGCCAGGTAATGCACTTTTGCTTTATATATGTCTGTATTGATCTCTCTAGGTATGAGCGGTGGGCTGGGGTTGCCAGGTAGTGCACTTTTGCTTCATATATGTCTGTGTATTGATCTCTCTAGGTATGAGCGCTGGGCTGGGGTTGCCAGGTAGTGCACTTTTGCTTCATATATGTCTGTGTATTGATCTCTCTAGGTAAAAGCCCTGGGTTGGGTTGCCAGGGAGTGCACTTTTGCTTTATATATGTCTGTGTATTGATCTCTCTAGGTATGAGCGTGGGTTGGGTTGCCAGGTAGTGCAGTTTTGCTTTATATATGTCTGTATTGATCTCTCTAGGTATGAGCGCTGGGCTGGGGTTGCCAGGTAATGCACTTTTGCTTTATATATGTTGGTGTATTGATCTCTCTAGGTATGAGCACTGGGTTGGGTTGCCAGGTAGTGCACATTTTGCTTTATATATGTCTGTATTGATCTCTCTAGGTATAAGCGCTGGGCTGGGGTTGCCAGGTAATGCACTTTTGCTTTATATATGTCTGTGTATTGATCTCTCTAGGAATGAGCGCTGGGCTGGGGTTGCCAGGTAATGCACTTTGCTTTATATATGTCTGTGTATTGATCTCTCTAGGTATGAGTGCTGGGCTGGGGTTGCCAGGTAGTGCACATTTGCTTCATATATGTCTGTGTATTGATCTCTCTAGGTATGAGTGCTGGGTTGGGTTGCCAGATAGTGCACTTTTGCTTTATATATGCAGGGTTGTTCCAGAACTTTTTGGTTGAAAAGGGATAAGCGTGATAAGCGTGAAAGGCAAGTACCCGGCGGTACATTTAAGCTTTTCTGTAGAACACAAAACCTCTTCCAGGTCTGGGACCAGCAGGCCCCTTCTTTCTCACCACTGTGGAACACTCCCTACTACCGCACATTCAACTCCTAATAATCAGAAACACTGACTGAGATTGAGCACATTGGTTCTATTTCTAACTGGGCCGTCATCCTATTTCCTTGCTGTAGTATTACATTCCTTTAATGTGTGAGCTCATGATTGACTAAACGGCCTCAGCGTTTCAAGCCTTTATTAGAAGCAGGCCGGCAGTGCGATGTTGTTCGAAAGAGATTTGGTGAAACAAGGCCGGCAGTCTTTGAGTAAATTGGGATCAGGCTCATATGGTTATGGAAGATAAAGAGCTAAACTGTGTTTACGGGGAAGCACAGAATGTTCCTGCTTTAAATAGCTCTTACTTTTGACTAACTGATCCTGATCCGCTGCCAGCGGTGATAGTACCATAAGAACACAAGTGAAGATCAGTGTTACACGGGGACAGGACATGGAGACGGGATGCAAAAGCAAGTTAACTAAACCAAACAACTCTTGACTAAACAAAACCAAAGAAGCAGAAAACTAATTAACATTAAACCAGGTTATAAAAATAACTAACATGGGGACAAATGACCGGGAGTGTGACAACAGACCAGAAGCAATACATAACCTAAGGATAAGGAGACAAAACGACGGGCATGGAAACAAAACACCGGCAGGGGACAGACGCCAAGCAAGAACAAAGGCCTCAACATGGAGTATAAAACAACAAGGGCTAACGAGAGACACCTGGAAAGGGGCGGAGCCAGGAACAGGTGAGGGGCCTGACAAGAGGGCGGAAAAAGGAGGAGCAAAAGACCAAAACAAACAGAAGCACATGGAACAGAGTGACAGACAGTACATGGACATGCCAAGACAGAAACAGGAAGCCAGATAAGACAGACAAACATGAACAGGACAGGGCAGGATGTGACAATCAGCTCCCCGGACAAATAATGAGTCCCCTCTGTGAAGTTCTGAGGCTGTTTTCATTAATTAGGTTCTTCGATTGAGGTTACGGTAAATTCAAGCCACAGGTTTGGCCTTTTGCTCACATCTTCCCAAGGAACATAACATCCCGTTCACAGGGCTGCAGATGGGACTGACTGGCATGATGAACATTCAGGAGCACTCGCACGTCCGGACTGGCCCACAAAATCCCTAGACTGGAATCCTCTTGGAAATCTGTCGGGCTACCTGGAGCATTGATGTGGCCTACATCCTTTATCCATTGTCCGGGCCATGCCCAATCCAATCACGGATGTTGTTGGTGCTTGAGGAGGTGTTACACCCTGTCAGGTACGTTTCCATCACAGGTGACTTTCTTTTTGGTCTGGTGAGCTTAAGTCATGTAACGCTGTGAGGTCGGTGTTCACAGTGCCTGTAGCTTCCACATTCAGTGGTGATGAGGTCCTATTCAAACCAGCCCATCTGGCACCAGGATCAGGCTACGCTCAGCTAATGGTTGAATGGTTTGAACCTTACCTGAAGCTGCTGGCCCACCTTTACATGCCCCTCGATTAGATGTATAGACGGTTGCATTAATGAGTAGGTGTACAGATGTTCCTAATAAAGTGCCCAGTGAATGTAGATGCCAGACTGACTGTCTGATAATGCTGCTGTCTGTCTGATCAAGCCTGGTCCTGGAGCCCCCTGGCCTGCACACTGTAGTGGATTCCCTGTGATCATTTGAATCAGGTGTGTTGGGATCAGGGACAGCACGAAGATGTACCGGCCAGGGTGCCTCCAGGACCAGGACTGAGAAACACTTAACCTACCTGGGTCACTTCTATGGTAGATCCAGCCATAGACTCATCGACTTTCCACAGAACGAAACCGAATCATTGCGTTCGGTGAATCGGATCATGTTCTAAGGAGTCGATTCATAGAATCCCCGAAAACCTCTCGTTTGTGAGGGATGGAGGAGGGAGAGGGGGCGTGGCCTCCACCGATATTGAACACTGGCTGGCGGGATGTGATTCAGTGTGAGCTGAGGAGACAGGCTGGAGCAGCACCGACTCGGTTTAGCCTTTATGGACTAATAACTCAGAGACTCGTCCGCCTCTCTGCGTCCCAGCAGCTGGTGAGTAGATACCTCCCGCTTCTTCTCCACTTCTGTGGCTCTGGAGCTTCAGCTTTGCTCCTGTGGTTACTTGGAAAACGAAGTGCGCAGCGAAGCTTCCGTGCGCTTGGCGCTGTGCTGGATGGAAACGCTTCAGTGCAGCCCCGAGTCTGTCTGGTGTACACTGTTGGGAGTTTTCCCATCACTCTGAACGACCCTCCGGAGTAATTTAGTGCGTAAAGACCCGCGTGTGTGTGGTCATGTCCCCATGGTGGACTCAGCTTAGAGGAGAACCTCAACCTCCTGGCAGGCAGCACTCATTTCCCCTGTGGCACCAGTAGAAGATATAGGTGGACTAATAGGGGCGTCCCCATAGACCAATGACCAGCCTTCCCAAAGATCTCAGGGTGCAGAATCTTCTCATTAGTATGGAGCAGCTCCAGCTCCCTGTGGACCAGTTACAAAGCAGGGAAGACCCCCAAAGCCTGACCTCCCACCACCCCCAGCCTTTCATTCTCAAGTCTTAAGAAACACCTGCTTCTCTCTGCATAATCATTTTACCAATACAGACCCCCATACTCTCTTCCTTTATCTGTTTCTCTATCTATCCATCTGGTGGTGTGTCTCTCTCGATAGATGGTGGGGTCAGGCTGATACAGTGTTACTATATGTATAGGATGTGATCCCAGCCGTACACTTCCTCAGCTGATCACTCTCATCAACACGTGTGCGTCCAACCGTGGTTCCTGTAATGATGGATCCCTTTTAGGGTGGGAACCCCAAGATGCTCACTCTGACCACACCACCTTTCCATTGTGGAATAGTGTATTGATGGGAACTGATGTACAGCACCAGTCAGAAGTTTAGACAGGGCTAATAAACGTGAAGATGCCAAATTATAAAATAGCCCTTGTGTAATTATACAGTCCACCTTAAAAACCAACGAAATGGAACCATACAGGAGGAACCATACAGTTCTATTGGTCTGTTAATGATGAATATTCACTAACCTGAACGAGCTTTTACACTGTGCTAAAAAAAAGCTATGTTTTGTGCAGCAAAAATTATAATATAATATAATATAATATAATATAGTATTATAGAATATAATATAGTATAGTATAATATAATATAATATAATATAATATAATATAATATAATATAATATAATATAATATAGTATAGTATAGTATAGTATAATATAATATATAATATAATATAATATAATATAATATAATATAATATAATGTACTAATAAAATAATATAATATAATATAATACAATATAATATAATATAGTATAATATAATATAGTATAGTATAGTATAGTATAATATAGTATAGTACAGTATAGTATAGTATAGTATAGTATAGTATAATATAATATAATATAATATAATGTACTAATAAAATAATATAATATAATATAATATAATACAATATAACATAAAATAAAATAAAATAAAATAAAATAAAATAATATAATATAATTATATATAATAATATATATAATAATATATAAATATAATATATAAATACTATAATATATAAATATAATAAAATAAAAATATCAACCCAAATCATTTTTGGATCTGCCCTCACCAAAGCTGCCATGGCATCGTTGTACATCAAGTTTCCAGACGTGAGAAGCTCCTCCCTTTCTATTTCCCATTGCATTGTGGGACAGCAGTGTCCATCGTCACCGTATATCAACAATGGACTAGCTCTAAGTGTGCCGTGTGGATTGTTGGCTAGACTCAAATTTGACCCTCACAACTGTTCTATATCGTCGCTGTCCAAAGAAAAACAGATATCTCCAAAATGGCAACTTCACAGGAGAGACCAAAAACCTCATTTCATTTGAATGGAAGTCAATGGAACCAGACATCTTTCCAAGCAGCTTTGGGCCATTTCTGTTGGTCCATTCTTCATGAAATTTCCACACAGTGTAAATAAGACCTTATGTGATCAAAAGGGGCATAAAAGTAAAAATCAACAAAAATGGAGATACATGTTTTTGTTTGGACAGCGACAATATACTACATACTCAAACACTAGTTTCATAAGTGCTCAGTCGGGACACATCCTATCATTTCATTCCCTCGTTCACGCTGTTCTCTCTTGTATGCAGTTGTATTTTTGTTTATAGTCTGGGGTTTATTTGGTGTACACTACACCACCCTACACTACACCAATAAGAGTTCTTGGGCACTGCTTTAGCCTTCCTGTGAACATGGACATTGTAAGGCACTCTGGATAACAGCACCTGCCAAAAATCCCCTGAATGAATGAATCCGTGAATGTAAATGTGGAATAGTCCATTATAAGCCTTACTTAGGGGGTAATTACATTGTAATTACATGGTAATTACTGAAATTAAAGGCTAAAATGACAAATAGTAGCGTTTTTAAAATGTGCCGATGTTTCTGAATCGGTTATTTAGCATCAGCATATTCGGTATATCTGAACTGCATATTCACAGGACCCTCCGTGGTTAATGGGAGACCTACCAGCTACCACGCACCACCACCACCACCACCTTTCAGTGTAACTGAAATAAGCTTTAAATGAGAATCATACAACCGTTTTCGGTTCTATGTTCCTAGAACCGTATGCTTATGTACATTTCCATTATGTAGGATTCCATTATAGCGATACACTGCGAGCTGCAGCTGGGCTTCAGCCTCGTTCACTTGCTTCAAAGGGTAAATGTGTTAATGCATTAATTATTAGTGCATAATTATATTTTTATTTAGAGCTAATATTGCATTTCCATTAACCCTCCCAATTATACCATATATTAGATGTGAATTCTTTAATAAAATATTAATAAAACTTTAATAACACTATGCCATATTGCTAATACAAGGTAGTACGATACAATCAAACACTATTAGGCTACGTCTCCAGTGCAGTGATAAAGGCTACATAAGCAATAGGGTAAAGACGAAGAGACAGAGACACAATAGTAAATACATAGATGTGCCAGAGCATATGCAGTAGAGCGAGTCCATCTCCGTAGGCCTTCTTCAAAACCATCATGACTCTAGTGCTTTCCAGCATGGCCTACACAAATAACCCACACAGCCTGTAGGCCGTACACCATCCTCGTGCATCTTCATTGTATCCCAAATTGGCTCCACATCCTCCCTTCCCCCTGACCGAGGGGGTGTGAGTCTTTTGTCCCACTACAGAGGAGTGAGTGTGTGTCGCAGCAGGTTGCTAAAGAGAACACAAAAGGTTGGCCGAAGTCTTGGAGCGTGGCGCTAGAGGTACAGCTGATCTTAGATCAGGTCCGCAGCGACAGCTTCACCAGAACTGCTGCTGCATATGGCACAAAGGAAGGTCTGTTGTGGAAACTCTAGCCCATAATCACCAGTCTCTCACTGGGCTTTCACCAGTCCCCGCCTCTTCATACGCCTGGGCCTTTTGATCAGGACGGCCACATCGCGGAGGAATGCACTCCGCTGCCGTATTTTTTACTTCTGCCTGGAGTTCTGCCTACAACAGCATGCAGCTGAAAGGCTATATTTGACTCAATCTGGCTCGGGTCGCTGGTTAGCTTTGGTTGGTGAGTGCACATGAAAGTGGAGACGTCCATGAAACATATGATATATATCATATAATAATCATTAATCAAATAATAATCGTTTTCACAGGAAGTGTGAAGCGACACACACCAAGTTTTCACCTGAGCCCAAATATAGTCCATCCAAGACATGTGTGGTGTCGTCCTGTTGCTTCGTGAGTTTTGTATTGGAGCTACGAGGGAACATGACTATTTAGACAGTCGAATAATCTAGCAGTTATTGACATGAACTGTAGATTAATCTATCGATTATTAAGACAGATAATCGGATAATCGATTATTCAGGTTATGAATCACTCGGTTACCAGATAACCTTATGTGGCTAGGAGCTTTAAAATAAAGCTTGAGGCTGTTTTCTGGATTTGCTAACAATGAAGACAAAAATGAATATCTTAATGATAATAATGATAATAATGATGATAATAATAATGATAATAATGATAATAATGATAATAATGATAATAATGATGATAATAATAATGATAATAATAATAATAATAATAATAATAATAATAATAGTGATAATGATGACAATAATAATAATAATAATAATAATAATAATAATAATAATAATAATAATAATAATAATAATAATGATGGCGATAATACAAAAGATCAGTAAAACTCTTTTTGATGTCAAAAAGTACGACTAAGGATATCATAACTATATCAGTAATTAAAAGTACATAAATAGATTTAATAAAAATACAATTTTATAAAAATATTGCTTTTATAAAATTTGTTTATTACAAATATAATTTTAAAAATATATAAAATTAAATGGTACATGTAAACAATACATTCTGTGCTCTGTGTAAATATCGTCACCAACTTATCGACTATTAAATTAGTTGCTAATTTGGTTGACGATTTTAGTCGACTAAGTCAATTAATCGGTCAGTCCTTCTAACATGTAACTAAAACTTACAGCCACCAATTAGCACTTGTCCACGTGGTTTCTGACACTATATGACACACTGCTATCTATTAGAACTACAGCCTCAGCAGTGCAGCGTAATGTGTTGCTGTATCATGACTAGCATGTTAGCTTTTGACTATTCTGTTAGATTGGGGCTATTATATAACTTGACCAATTCTTTTAAAGATATACTATAATAACTCAGATTTTGTTTTAATATTGTTTGATATAATGATTTGATTCTAATAACCTTAAAGAGTAAGCGTTAGCATGTTAACATAATGCATATTTCAGGCCGTTGTTCATTTTTGCTGTTTATTAAATGGAGCCATTAAAAGTTTATTTGAGGTTTTAGTAGCTTTAGCCACATATACAGGGTCTGAAACCACATAAGCAACTCTATGAGGTGACAATTCAATATTGTTTTTGAATTTCACTGATCTCCACAGTGTAAACGAAGTCACTGGTGTGAGATGCTCCGTCCTAGAGAAACTTTAGAGTCTGCATTGTTCATGGTGGTGATGATGGGAACCCGACGTCTGTGAGACCCATTAAGTATCTTCTTAGATGTGTTCTTGACAAGGTCAAAGATAAAGTGTACGTCAGCTTCATGATGTGTTGAAGAATCTTTGTGGAAACTACATTTAAGTAGGCTTTAAGAAGGGATTTTAAGAACGTTGGGTCAGTAGTGGTTGGTGTAGCACAGTTGATAACACCACTACCCACCTGGGAGTCACCACCACATGTGGGAGACTGGGGTTTGAATCCCGGTCTGGGTGACTATGCTGTGCTACACCTTGGGCAAGACTCCTAACACTACACTGGCCTACCTGTAATATGATTAACCTTGCCAATCGTTCTGGATAAGAGCGTCAGCTAAATGTCGTAAACGTATGGGGCTCGGTAAATGTGACGATACTCAACTTTGGAGGAGTGGACTGTTCTACATTGTATAAATTAAAGAGTCCAGAGATTGTTGCCATATGCATAGAGAAACCAGCACCAAGTCACATTCTACAATGTCATTGATACCCTGCTAGCAATTTCCATAGAAATACTAGTAAGAGAATTCAAATAAAAGCTGGTTTGGAAAAGTGTAGATATCTCTGAATCAGCATATCGTCGCTGTCCAATGAAAAACATGCATCTCCATTTTTGTCTATTTTTACTTTGATGCATGATTTGAGCGCAGCAGCTGCTTTTAACACTCTGTGAAAATCTCATGATGAATGGACCAACAGAAATGGCACAAAAGTGCTTGGAAAGACGTCTGGTTCCATTGACTTCCATTAAAGTTGAATGAGGTTTTTGGCCTCTCCTGTAAAGCTGCCATTTTGGAGATACTTGTTTTGCTTTGGACGGCGATGACATACTGGATATCTGAACTGGTATTTTCACAAAGCCTTGCTTGTTTAATGATGGACCCGGGCACCTTATTGCCTGGTTTATTGGGACATAAGTCTGTTTTTCAGTCCATTAGTGAGGGAGAGGTAGATTCAGGGTGTTGGGAGCCAAAACGGTTCCCAATGGAAGAAGATATTTAAAGATCCATTAGGGTTTTACCATTCGCTAGCTTACTGCTCACTTGGGGTAGTAAATTGCTCGGTAGATGTCACAACCACTGGCTCCCACCACCACCACCACCCCCACCACTGTAAAAGCTCTCATGTTTACCCATTTCACATGACTTGTTTGCAACTCAATGATCCTTCTTGCCTGCAAGAGCTCGGTGCAGTTTGAGGAAAGCTTCTATTACTTATTAGCCACGTTAGCCTCGTAGCTCTGGCACAGCACTGAAGAAGCAAGCTTCAGACAGCACACACGTCTTGGGTGATGGACTCCATTTCAGAGCTGGGGAGGGGGGGGCTAGAAGCTTTAACAGACCTCAGTCATCTGGCCCAGAAAGTGCAGCAAAGGGGGTCTTAGCGGTCTGCGCTATTTGCGATTTTCTGATTGCTACAAATCAGCCTTGCTGTTTGGTTTCAGTGGAGCGCAAGTGCCCGGCATTTCCATGTGCTTATCTGGCCTAGCGGTTTGGCCGGCCTGGTCCGTCCGCTGACGTGAGCACACCTGATGGGTGTTGTTAGATTGCAAGCACATGGAGCTGAAGCGTGGCTGCGGAATGCTGAAGTCGGTCCAGCGTCTCCGAATCTGACTCGTGTCCAGAGCCATTAAAGTCTGTGTTTTCTTTGCGCTGACGAGCTCTCCCGGAAAGTCTCGGCTTTCGCATGGGAGCCTGCGCTGTCTGTGTGGGAGCCGACGGATGCTGTCTCAGTAGTAGAGTATCAACCTGGCTAACCCATATCGAAATAAGAGCTTGCTGGTGGTGTCTGCGTCTCCAGCCTGATGATGTTTAGTATAGAGGCCTGTTTTGGAAATGGAACTCTCCGGAAACGGGCTTTTTCCCCCTCATCCTCAGCAAATGCAGATTAGAGCTTCTGGTTGACATTTGAACTGGATGGGGTCTAGGACAGACAGCTGTGTTGGTTTTAGATGCTTCATTGCTTTTGGCCGCATGCCTCATTCCCACATGAGTAAAGGAAGTCAGCACTTTTCTGCTGTTCTTCATAACTGGGCTGGCATTAGCGATGCCCTAGTCCCATCCATAGGATCAGGTTTGGAGGACATACGTACATATTTTAACTGATCAAGTATGAGCTGTATTAAACATGTTTTCTTAATATTAGTTACCATAGTTACCATTACCAATAGCTATCATTGTGTATGTTGAGTGTTAGTTCACAGGAGAAGGTTCAGAGGCTTAAAGTCCAGAACCAGCCTGTTCTGAGACTTCAGGCTGCCGAACAGCCAGTAGTGCTGGTGCATCCATCAATGGGACTGTCACCACACATCTCATCTATGTTATTATTATTATTATTATTATTATTATTATCATCATCACTGATCTCCATGGACAATACACACCCTCACCATCACTCTGCACTTCACATTTAGCTTATCTATACCTGCACATATAGTATAGACTGACATCTTGGTTACCTTTATCTATATATTGTATGTCCACACATATATATATATATATATATATATACACACACATTCATTTATTAGTATGGTGTAGGGCCTCCTTTTGCGGCCAATACAGCGACAGTTCGTCTTGGGAATGACATATACTGCGTCCTGCACAGTGGTCAGAGGAAGTTTAAGCCATTCCTCTTGCAGGATAGTGGCCAGGTCACTACGTGATGCTGGTGGAGGTTCGTCCTTCTTGGTGGTATGCTGACATTACCCTGGATACCGTGGCTCTTGCTACATCACAAAGACTTGCTGTCTTGGCCACAGATGCGCCAGCAAGACATGCACCAACAGTTTGTCCTCTTTTGAACTCTGGTATGTCACCCATAATGCTGTGTGCATTGCAGTATTTTGAGCAGAACTGTGCTCTTACCTGCTAACTGAACCTTCACACTCTGCTCTTACTGGTGCAATGTGCAGTTAATGAAGATTGGCCACCAGGCTGGTCCAATTTAGCCATGAGACCTCCCACACTAAAATGACAGGTGTTTCAGTTTCATTGTCCAACCCCTGTATATGCAGTACTCAACACCAGGATGGCTCTGGTAAGCCAAATATGCAGAGTTATATAACAGTAATGCAAGCTATGAATAGAAGTTATGATATATACAGATGTACACATTAATGTATATGACGTTTGGGGAGTCATACTGCAGCAAAAGAATTGCAGGATATATACAGGAGACTGAATAATTATTTATATATATATTATATATATACGTACTGCATATGTGTATTGTACAGTGTGTGTTTTGTATTCAAGTGTGGCGAGATTCTCCCTCACCTTCTCACCTGTGTAAATGTGACGTGACAAACGTGATTCGTGATTTGACTCATGCATTACTTCATGTTAGTCAGTCAACACTGAATGGAACGTTGCCACAGTATCTGACCCATTTGATTCGCTGGCTGTATATATAGATGGGAGATTGCTGTGTGCTACTCTACACGGCATGGCTTTATGTTTAAGCTGATATTGGGTTTGCATAAGTCACATATTATATAAAGTGTTTTCGTCTGTTTATTTTTAGGCCCATGGAAACCAAACAGCATTCTCAAGTGTCTTTATAGCCAACCTCTCGGGACCATAGCCCATAGCCTCCCTTCCTCTCGGGATTAAAGATGAAGTGGCCACCCTGCTTCCAAAGGTCACCAAGTGACCATATGGCCAATGGACATCCCAGTTATTGTTTGACTGATTAGGGCCTACACCTAGTTAAGCTTTGTTTAAACCAGGCTTTGAGTGAGGGTGGATTCAATGGGAGCAGTGGGGTATGACTATTTATAAACACTGCCCCATTCGAGACCATTGGAGGAAATCAAGATTACAATCAATTGCGCTACAGCTGACAATGACTGACTTTACCCATTATCTCAGTTTGTTGAAGTATCCGTGAGAAGGGTCACATTAAATAAACTATCTTGGTGTGAATTCCTTGGTGAGAACGTGTAACCAGGTGTCGGAGGGTCTGGCCGTTGAGTTTTCCACTTTCTGTACGCTGCCATGCGGCTTCATATTTCCATGTCTAGTTTCTGGAATCCTTTGAGAATGGATGGATCAATGAAAATCCAGAAATGGCATGTTCTTGTAACAAGGAGGTTGAGGCAGGTGCTTTTATTAGGGTTTGTCCGGGAATCATTATCGGAAGAGGCAGGTGTCAGGAAGGCATCATCAGAGACATATCCATAAAGACTAAAGCCAGAACCCAAAGCAAGAGTCAAAACCATGGAAGTCAACACAAACACTACAAGACTCTCAAGCCTCTAGTGTGAATACAAAGACTTGGCCACCAGGCTGAGCAAACAATGGAGTATAAATGGCAATCCTAATGAGTCCTAGATCAGCTGCAGGTTTGAGAGTGGGTGGAGCAAGGGTGGAGCAGGAAAAGCTGTGCAGTAACATGAAGGCACCAAAGAGGGCGATATGTGACAGTTCTCAATGTCATTTAGACGACAACTCTTTTGATCATCATTTTATCAGTGGATAAAATCCCAATCTACAGTAGATTCCCCTTGGAATGATGCCGGGGAAGGCATCCACCAAATCTGGCCCAACTGCTCAGTTCTTTAATGTAAGAGTATCTGAACATTGATGTGGCTACATCCATACACACTATAGTCACAGCTGTTATTGGTGCTGGTGGAGGCCTTACATGCTATTAGGTACATTGCAGTCACAGGACTCTTTTTTTTTATTATTTAATTTTATTAATTTTATTATTATTTTTTGTCTGATGACTACACCAACTACACCTGAGCTACACCAACTAGTGAGCTCAGCGGATAACACCACTACCCACCAAGTAGCCACCACCACACATGGGAGACTGGGGTTTGAATCCCGGTCTGGGTGACTATGCTGTGCTACACCAATAAGAGTCCTTGGGCAAGACTCCTAACACTACACTGGCCTGTAATGTGATTAACCTTGCAAGTCACTTTGGATAAGAGCGTCAGCTAAATACCGTAAATGTAATAAAGGCCTGATGGTGTTAATCTTCATCCCATCCCTGATGTTGAAAGGTTCTGGGGGTCATCGTAATGTTTGTGCATAAAACCAGACTAAGAGAGAGGAAGAGTGAGGGAGAGAGAGAGAGAAAGGAAAGTGATGTTGATGCTTCACCGGTCTCCTGCATTCATTTTTCCATTGCTGGTCACTGCTGGCCAGCAGCCTGGCTGCATCTCTAATCGAGTTTTGAAAAAGTGCCTTCATGTCTTTTGTGGGCAAATGCAGAAGAAGGGCCTTCTGTTTCCAGCTGTCTGAACTGCTGCCGTGTGGAATTTGTGGTGGATTTTCTACCTAATTAACCTCCATTTTCTCGTGCAGAGGGAGGCTTTTTTTCCCCGATGGAGGAATGTGATATGGCTTTAGTGCTCCTAGCGTTTGGTTATTTTCTCTAAGCCTGGCTCACGCGCAACATTAGCCTGCTTGTTTGGGCCCAGCGGAACCGTGTAATTCCACAAAGGAGGTGTGGACTCTACAGCTCTGAGGACGAGGAGGGGGGCGCGATAACATCTTCACAGTTTATTTTAGCCAAACTCAACTCAATTCGTCACACTGCATGCCAATGGCCTTCACCGACAAAATGTCCCAGTAGAATGGACTGTGTTGTTGTTGTTGTCATTATATCTATCCCTAGAAGTCATAAGGCTATTCAGTTATGTTAGCTCATGCTAAGTTCTTGTACCATTTTGCCAAGTGCGCTTTCAGGGAAGCTCTTGTCTTGAACTTTGGTCTAACGGTCCAGTTATTGGTCAGTATGCAGCTGATGGCAGCATGAAGCCACACAAATGTTGCCACAATGTTGGGACAGCCTGTGACTGAAACATACGTAATAGCCTGTAATACCTCCATCAGCACCAGTAACAGCTGGGACTGGATTGGGCATGGACTGGACAAGTTTCTGGATGTAGGCCACATCAGTGTTCAGACACTCTTACATCAAAGGAATTGGTCAGTCGGGCCAGATTTGAGGGATGTCTTCTGAGACTGCTTGTAGACCCGTATGACCGTACGCTTCCATACACCTGCGGATTCAGCTGCTTCCTTCACACTATGGTCTTTGGCCACGCCCAGGAACCAATCATTAACATTTGCTCTGGAGCGTTTTCCACACATGTAGCGAGACATTCCCTGCACTGTAGCACCTCTTCCCAATCTATGGATCCTGTCACTCACACCCCGCAGGTATTTATAGCCCCATCAGCCTTGTGGAATTCGATAACTACCACAGCCCTACCACAGTTTGAAGAAGGAAGGTGGTGGAGGGTCTGGCCTTGTAGCTTGTAGACCTACCCTTGTTCGGGCAGTGTCTGAGCTCATGGTGAGTTTGAGGCTCTAACCTTCCTGTACTAGCTGGAACATCCAGCGGAACACTAAGCACGGTTGTAAGTCGCTCTGGATAGGAGCATCTGCTAAATGCATGTCAGTCCAAGCCTCCCCTCATACTACCACAATAAGCTGAAGGCACGGTCCGACTCTGATCACTGTCTAATGTCAAGTTCTAGCGTCTAAAGCCAAAACCAGTAGTAGCTGAGCCAAGTGACTCAGTCCCTTTCCCCTCCTCTGTTTACACCTGAACGTGTGTGTGTGAGAAGCGCGGCACGTGCCCTCCGCTCCTCAGCTGGAAAACCGCAGCTTTGGAAAGCAAAGAGCCATTGAGCATCGTTGAGTTTTTGCTGCTGAACGTCAGGCCGCAGAGGAAGGGAAGGGTCCTGTCTGAGAGCAGACTTTCACCCAAAATAAACAGAGCTAACATTGTCCTTGGCAAACCCAACACCCCTCCCCGCCTTTCCCTCCAATTTTAACGTGTGGAAAAGCAAATGTGGGTTCAGCTGAATGTGCGGAGTTGTAGGTCCAGCAAGGCTAAGGCATTCATTTGAAAGGTGCTACCGTGAATGGCTAAGATGCTAACTCTGACCTCTGAATTCATTTTCCTCTCTGCCTGCCACTGCGTTCTAAAGTGCTTACTCCCAGTGTTACTTCCAGGCTTTAATAATACACAGTACAGCAGGAATGTGCTTTTCCCCTCCGGCCATCGCACTAAATACACCATTTCACCCTCAAATGCACACTCACTCGGAGCTCGAAGCTCCATATCTGTTCCATGTACAAGAATGTAATGGGTGTGTAGTATTTTCAGAGGCTAGTAATCATATTTCTAAGCACATTAGTGAATATCTGTGCATATGTTTATCTTTGCTTCCATTTTAGGTCTTCACATTTAGTTCGTTGTAGGTTTAATTTCATTGGGCCTCGTTTACTGAACAACTCACTGTACGTGAGTTTGCATTCCCAAACTGGAAATGAGCATTTCCGAAAGCAGAACTAGCATCAGTGGTGCTACGAGTTAGCAGGCAGCCAATGCTGGAGAATCCAGCCAGCATGGGACCCCCTGTCACTTTAGCAACCATCCATACCCACCTCGTAGCAACCAAATATCTGAGATACCATAGCAATGGCGTAGCAAACTTTTAACAACTGCCATAACTACCATAGCAAACATCATAGCAACCCCTTGACAAACACCATGTCTACCATAGCGACCATCTAAGACACCATAGCAACCACCTGGGACACTATAGCAGACTCCAAGCAACTCCATCTCAGCTACTACAATTGCTTACATAGCAACCACCTTGGTCACCACAGCAACATGGTGGCAACCAAGCAACTCCATCTCAGCTACTACAATTGCTTACATAGCAACCGCCTTGGTCACCACAGCAACATGGTGGCAACCACCTGGGGCACTACAGCAACATCTTAACAGCCACCTGGGACACTAGGAACCTCCTAGAAACATCTTAGCAACCATCTGGGGCACTATAACAACCTCCCAGCAACATACTAGCAAGTACAATGGGCACCATAGCAATGATCTAGCAACACATTAACAACCATTGGGACCCTATTAGGCAATATCTTAGCAACTACCTGGGGCACCGTAGCAACATCCTGGCAGCATCTTAGCAACCATCTGGGACACTATAGCAACCTCTAAGCATCATTTTAGCTGTTACCGTTGCTCACATAGCAGTCACCTGCGTTACCACAGCAACATTGTGGCAACCACCTGGGACACTATAGCAACATCTTAGGTACTACAATTGCTCACATAGCAATCACATGGGTCACCACAGCAACATCGCGGCAACCACCTGGGACACTTTAGCAACTTCCAAGCAACATATTAGCAACTACTATGGCTACCATAGCAGTTATCTGGGTCACCACAGCAACATCTTAGCAACCACCTGGGACACTATAGCAACCTCTAAGCAACATCTTAGCTGCTACAATTGCTCACATAGCAGTCACCTGGGTTACCACAGCAACATCGCGGCAACCACCTGGGACACTATAGCAACTTCCAAGCAACATATTAACAACTACTATGGCAACCATAGCAGTTATCTGGGTCACCACAGCAACAACCTGGGACACTATAGCAACCTTTAAGCAACATCTTAGCTACTACAATTGCTCACATAGCAGTCACCTGGGTTACCACAGCAACATCGTGGCAACTACCTGGAACACTATAGCAACTTCCAAGCAACATATTAGCAACTACTATGGCTACCATAGCAGTCATCTGGGTCACCACAGCAACATCTTAGCAACCACCTGGGACACTATAGCAACCTCTAAACAACATCTTAGCTGCTACAATTGCTCACATAGCAGTCACCTAGGTTACCACAGCAACATCACGGCAACCACCTGGGACACTATAGCAACTTCCAAGCAACATATTAACAACTACTATGGCAACCATAGCAGTTATCTGGGTCACCACAGCAACAACCTGGGACACTATAGCAACCTTTAAGCAACATCTTAGCTGCTACAATTGCTCACATAGCAGTCACCTGGGTTACCACAGCAACATCGTGGCAACCACCTGGAACACTATAGCAACTTCCAAGCAACATATTAGCAACTACTATGGCAATCATAGCAGTCATCTGGGTCACCAGAGCAACATCTTAGCAACCACCTGGGACACTATAGCAACCTCTAAGCAACATCTTAGCTGCTACAATTGCTCACATAGCAGTCACCTGGGTTACCACAGCAACATCTTAGCAACCACCTGGGACACTATAGCAACCTTTAAGCAACATCTTAGCTGCTACAATTGCGTATGTGATAGAACTGGCTGTATCCCAGTGCAGACCACATGCTGCAGAGAGCTCCTCCTGCCCCTCAGTGGCTCCTAATGGGCTTATGAGAGTTTATAACAGCTTATGACATGTAATAGAGTTGGGTGTCCTATTCCCACTGCGGACGAGTACGCCTCTCCTGTGACTCACGCTTGTTTTCCAGCTCCCGTTACGGCAGAAAGCAACAAACTGACGCCGTGTTAATTGCTTGCTTGGTGCAGTGTGTCCTCAGAGGTCTGCCACAGAGCGCGATGGCTTTGGTGCCAGTCCCTCCCTTCGGTTTGGTTGGTGAAGCGGGCACCTCTTCCTGTTTCTTTCAGGCGGATTATTACAGTTAGATTCGTGGCTGTTTGCACAAACCTCTTCTATTCACGATAACCTCCTCATGACATCATCCCGCTGTTCTTCCCAGGCATTCCCCTCCGATAATGAGAGGGCTTGTGCCACAGCTGGGTTTAATTGTAGGTACTCCTCCATTGGCCCGTTTTATTTCTCCGTTGTTTCCCAGAAGTAAGAGAGAGATAGGCCTGGTGCGCTCTTTCATCAGTGCAATCGCTCGCTTGTGCTTTTAAAGAGCACGTAAGTGGGACGGCTGGCACAGGCACTAACACAGACGCGCTGCGACACACGGTGCCAGGGTGCGGGTTCATGCATGTGTTCTAACATATAAACAGGTACCTGTGAATAATAACGAGAACCAAAAGCTAGCAGGCTAGACCACCTGTCTGTAGCTGCCTGTCACCCCTTCATTCCTTTATCCGCTACCAACACCGTTCCTTCATCCGTTCATTCCTTTTTTCCACACACCAACACCGTTCCTTCATCTGTTCATTCCTTTTTTCCACACACCAACACTGTTCCTTCATCTGTTCATTCCTTTTTCCTTCATCCGTTCATTCCTTTTTTCCACACACCAACACTGTTCCTTCATCCGTTCATTCCTTTTTTCCACACACCAACACTGTTCCTTCATCTGTTCATTCCTTTTTCCTTCATCCGTTCATTCCTTTTTTCCACACACCAACACTGTTCCTTCATCTGTTCATTCCTTTTTCCTTCATCCGTTCATTCCTTTTTTCCTTACACCAACATTGTTCCTTCATCCGCTCATTCCTTTTTCCACACACCAACATTGTTCCTTCATCCGTTCATTCCTTTTTCCTTCATCCGTTCATTCCTTTTCCACACGCCAACATTGTTCCTTCATCCGTTCTTTCCTTTTTTCCTTACACCAACATTGTTCCTTCATCCGCTCATTCCTTTTTCCTTCATCCGCTCATTCCTTTTTCCACACGCCAACATTGTTTCTTTATCCGTTCATTCCTTTTTCCACACACCAACATTGTTCCTTCACCAACACTGTTCCTTCATCTGTTCATTCCTTTTTCCTTCATCCGCTCATTCCTTTTTCCACACACCAACATTGTTCCTTCATCCGTTCATTTCTTTTTTCCACAAACCAACATTGTTCCTTCATCCGTTCATTCTTTTTTCCTTCATCCGTTTATTCCTTTTTCCACACGCCAACATTGTTCCTTCATCCGTTCATTCCTTTTTCCACACTCCAACGTTGTTCATTTATCCGTTCATTCCTTTTTCCACACACCAACATTGTTCCTTCACCAACACTGTTCCTTCATCTGTTCATTCCTTTTTCCTTCATCCGCTCATTCCTTTTTCCACACACCAACATTGTTCCTTCATCCGTTCATTTCTTTTTTCCACACACCAACATTGTTCCTTCATCTGTTCATTCCTTTTTCCTTCATCCGCTCATTCCTTTTTCCACACACCACCATTGTTCCTTCATCCGTTCATTTCTTTTTTCCACACGCCAACATTGTTCCTTCATCCGTTCATTCCTTTTTCCACACACCAACATTGTTCCTTCATCCGTTCATTCCTTTTTCCACACACCAACATTGTTCCTTCATCCGTTCATTCCTTTTTCCACACACCAACATTGTTTCTTCATCCGTTCATTCCTTTTTCCACACACCAGTAATAAGCTACCTCCCTTACACATGGCTCGGCCTGTCTTTGGGGCAGCAGGCTTTATGGGGTGAACGGTAAGCTGCTAGCTTGAAATCCCTCCCGATTAAGGCTTAACATGCCGAGAACACTGGGCCTTCTTTTCCCAAGGCTTTCTGTGAACTTTACTGACCCATAATGCATTTCACTGGTGCGTTTGGGCTCTGGGAGCTGATGGGATCTTTGCGCCGGAGCTGTAAAAGCAGGAATGGATGCAGATGTTTTTCTTTATAAGCTTCTGTGCATTAGAAGGTGGAGGTAATGCTCCTGTTCACGTTCCAGGGTTTTATCGTGATGGTCTCAATAGAACTATTGTTCTGCGTTACCAGGTCTATAGATGGCGTACCGTGTAGCCTCACAGAGCAAAGAGATGGTGGAAACAAGAATGGAGATGCAGTAAATATACATCCATCCATCATTACTTCCAGGATTCCCAGTATCAACTGGGAGGTGGTTTTCCTCGGCTGTGGTAGCATCTTCTGTTCTTCTGAGAAGGCTATAGTAGATGTTTTCCTCAGCTATGAGGTCAGCGCTGATCTAAGCTGGATCGCTAATACCAGGTACCAACTCATCTCAAAGGTGTGCAGTGGAGCTTTATCAATCTAGCTCATCACCAAAGGTGTTCACTGGAGCCTTATCTATCCAACTCATCCCAAAGGTGTTCACTGGAGCTTCATCTATCCAGCTCATCCCAAAGGTGTTCACTGGAGCCTTAGCTATCCAGCTCATCCCAAAGGTGTTCACTGGAGCCTTATCTATCCAACTCATCCCAAAGGTGTTCACTGGAGCTTCATCTATCCAGCTCATCCCAAAGGTGTTCACTGGAGCCTTAGCTATCGAGCTTATCCCAGAGGTGTTCACTGGAGCCTTAACTATCCAGCTCATCCCAAAGTTGGTCACTGGAGCTTCATTTATCCAGCTCATCCCAAAGGTGTTCACTGAAGCCTTAGCTATCCAGCTCATCCCAGAGGTGTTCACTGGAGCTTCATCTATCCAGCTCATCCCAAAGGTGTTCACTGGAGCCTTAGCTATCGAGCTAATCCCAGAGGTGTTCACTGAAGCCTTAGCTATCCAGCTCATCCCAGAGGTGTTCACTGGAGCTTCATCTATCCAGCTCATCCCAAAGGTGTTCACTGGAGCCTTAGCTATCCAGCTTATCCCAGAGGTGTTCACTGGAGCTTCATTTATCCAGCTCATCCCAAAGGTGTTCACTGAAGCCTTAGCTATCCAGCTCATCCCAAAGGTGTTCAGTGGAGTGTTAGCTATTCAGTTCATCCCAAAGGTGTTCACTGGAGCCTTAGCTATCCAGCTCATCCCAAAGTTGGTCACTGGAGCCTTAGCTATCCAGCTCATCCCAAAGTTGGTCACTGGAGCTTCATTTATCTAGCTCATCCCAAAGGTGTTCACTGAAGCCTTAGCTATCCAGCTCATCCCAAAGGTGTTCACTGGAGCTTCATCTATCCAGCTCATCCCAAAGGTGTTCACTGGAGCCTTAGCTATCCAGCTCATCCCAAAGGTGTTCACTGGAGCCTTAGCTATCCAGCTCATCCCAAAGGTGTTCACTGGAGCTTCATCTATCCAGCTCATCCCAAAGGTGTTCACTGGCGCTTCATCTATCCAGCTCATCCCAAAAGTGTTCACTGGAGCTTCGTTACTCCAGCTCTTCCCAAAGGTGTTCACTGGCGCTTCATCTATCCAGCTCATCCCAAAGGTGTTCACTGGAGCTTTATCTATCCAGCTCATCCCAAAGGTGTTCACTGAAGCTTCATTACTCCAGCTCTTCCCAAAGGTGTTCAGTGGAGCTTAATTGCTCCAGCTCATCCCAAAGATGTTCACTGGCACTTCATCTATCCAGCTCATCCCAAAGGTGTTCACTGGAGCCTTAGCTATCCAGCTCATCCCAAAGGTGTTCACTGGAGCTTCATCTATCCAGCTCATCCCAAAGGTGTTCACTGGAGTGTTAGCTATTCAGTTCATCCCAAAGGTGTTCACTGGAGTCTTAGCTATCCAGCTCATCCCAAAGGTGTTCACTGGAGCCTTAGCTATCCAGCTCATCCCAAAGGTGTTCACTGGAGCCTTAGCTATCCAGCTCATCCCAAAGGTGTTCACTGGAGCCTTAGCTATCCAGCTCATCCCAAAGGTGTTCACTGGAGCTTCATTTATCCAGCTCATCCCAAAGGTTGTCACTGAAGCCTTAGCTATCCAGCTCATCCCAAAGGTGTTCACTGGAGCCTTAGCTATCCAGCTCATCCCAAAGGTGTTCACTGGAGCTTCATCTATCCAGCTCATCCCAAAGGTGTTCACTGAAGCTTCATTACTCCAGCTCATCCCAAAGGTGTTCACTGGAGCTTCGTTACTCCAGCTCATCCCAAAGGTGTTCACTGGCGCTTCATCTATCCAGCTCATCCCAAAGGTGTTCACTGGAGCTTCATCTATCCAGCTCATCCCAAAGGTGTTCACTGGAGTCTTAGCTATCCAGCTCATCCCAAAGGTGTTCACTGGAGCCTTAGCTATCCAGCTCATCCCAAAGGTGTTCACTGGAGCCTTAGCTATCCAGCTCATCCCAAAGGTGTTCACTGGCGCTTCATCTATCCAGCTCATCCCAAAAGTGTTCACTGGAGCTTCATTACTCCAGCTCTTCCCAAAGGTGTTCACTGGAGCTTTGTTACTCCAGCTCTTCCCAAAGGTGTTCAGTGGAGCTTAATTGCTCCAGCTCATCCCAAAGATGTTCACTGGCACTTCATCTATCCAGCTCATCCCAAAGGTGTTCACTGGAGCCTTAGCTATCCAGCTCATCCCAAAGGTGTTCACTGGAGCTTCATCTATCCAGCTTATCCCAAAGTGTTCACTGGAGCTTCATCTATCCAGCTTATCCCAAAGGTGTTCACTGGAGTGTTAGCTATTCAGTTCATCCCAAAGGTGTTCACTGGAGTCTTAGCTATCCAGCTCATCCCAAAGGTGTTCACTGGAGCCTTAGCTATCCAGCTCATCCCAAAGGTGTTCACTGGAGCCTTAGCTATCCAGCTCATCCCAAAGGTGTTCACTGGCGCTTCATCTATCCAGCTCATCCCAAAAGTGTTCACTGGAGCTTCGTTACTCCAGCTCTTCCCAAAGGTGTTCACAGGCGCTTCATCTATCCAGCTCATCCCAAAGGTGTTCACTGGAGCTTTATCTATCCAGCTCATCCCAAAGGTGTTCACTGAAGCTTCATTACTCCAGCTCTTCCCAAAGGTGTTCAGTGGAGCTTAATTGCTCCAGCTCATCCCAAAGGTGTTCACTGGCACTTCATCTATCCAGCTCATCCCAAAGGTGTTCACTGGAGCCTTAGCTATCCAGCTTATCCCAAAGTGTTCACTGGAGCTTCATCTATCCAGCTTATCCCAAAGGTGTTCACTGGAGTGTTAGCTATTCAGTTCATCCCAAAGGTGTTCACTGGAGTCTTAGCTATCCAGCTCATCCCAAAGGTGTTCACTGGAGCCTTAGCTATCCAGCTCATCCCAAAGGTGTTCACTGGAGCCTTAGCTATCCAGCTCATCCCAAAGGTGGTCACTGGAGCCTTAGCTATCCAGCTCATCCCAAAGGTGTTCACTGGAGCTTCATTTATCCAGCTCATCCCAAAGGTTGTCACTGAAGCCTTAGCTATCCAGCTCATCCCAAAGGTGTTCACTGGAGCCTTAGCTATCCAGCTCATCCCAAAGGTGTTCACTGGAGCTTCATCTATCCAGCTCATCCCAAAGGTGTTCACTGGAGCTTCATCTATCCAGCTCATCCCAAAGGTGTTCACTGAAGCTTCATTACTCCAGCTCATCCCAAAGGTGTTCACTGGAGCTTCGTTACTCCAGCTCATCCCAAAGGTGTTCACTGGCGCTTCATCTATCCAGCTCATCCCAAAGGTGTTCACAGGAGCTTAATCTATCCAGCTCATCCCAAAGGTGTTCACTGGAGTCTTAGCTATCCAGCTCATCCCAAAGGTGTTCACTGGAGCCTTAGCTATCCAGCTCATCCCAAAGGTGTTCACTGGAGCCTTAGCTATCCAGCTCATCCCAAAGGTGTTCACTGGCGCTTCATCTATCCAGCTCATCCCAAAAGTGTTCACTGGAGCTTCATTACTCCAGCTCTTCCCAAAGGTGTTCACTGGAGCTTCATTACTCCAGCTCTTCCCAAAGGTGTTCAGTGGAGCTTAATTGCTCCAGCTCATCCCAAAGGTGTTCACTGGCACTTCATCTATCCAGCTCATCCCAAAGGTGTTCACTGGAGCCTTAGCTATCCAGCTCATCCCACAGGTGTTTACTGGATCATCTATCCAGCTTATCCCAAAGTGTTCACTGGAGCTTCATCTATCCAGCTTATCCCAAAGGTGTTCACTGGAGTGTTAGCTATTCAGTTCATCCCAAAGGTGTTCACTGGAGTCTTAGCTATCCAGCTCATCCCAAAGGTGTTCACTGGAGCCTTAGCTATCCAGCTCATCCCAAAGGTGTTCACTGGAGCCTTAGCTATCCAGCTCATCCCAAAGGTGGTCACTGGAGCCTTAGCTATCCAGCTCATCCCAAAGGTGTTCACTGGAGCTTCATTTATCCAGCTCATCCCAAAGGTTGTCACTGAAGCCTTAGCTATCCAGCTCATCCCAAAGGTGTTCACTGGAGCTTCATCTATCCAGCTCATCCCAAAGGTGTTCACTGGAGCTTCATCTATCCAGCTCATCCCAAAGGTGTTCACTGAAGCTTCATTACTCCAGCTCTTCCCAAAGGTGTTCACTGGAGCTTCGTTACTCCAGCTCATCCCAAAGGTGTTCACTGGAGCTTCATCTATCCAGCTCATCCCAAAGGTGTTCACTGAAGCTTCATCTATCCAGCTCATCCCAAAGGTGTTCAGTGGAACTTCGTTACTCCAGCTCATCCCAAAGGTGTTCACTGGAGCTTCATCACTCCACTTTTTCCCAAATTTGATTCCCTGCTCCAATTCATCACATATTTGTTCAACCAAGCTCCATCACTCCAACTAATTCAGTGAAGCCTCAACACTCCAACTCATTCCAAAGGCATTCACTGGTAATTCGTGAGTCCACTTTTTCCCAAAGGCGTTCACTGGTGATTCACCAGTCCAGCTCATCCCTCAGCTCTTCAAAGGTGATTCATCATGCCACTTTTTCCTAAAGTTGTCTAATTGAGGTTCACCGCTCCAGCTCATCCTAAAAGTGTTTAGTAGAGCTCCATGACTCCAACTCATTCCACAGGTGCTCGGTGGCGCTTCCTCAGTAATATGTTTCTACTGGCCCACAGTTGAGCAGTGAGGTGCGTCCCATTTTACGTCCACTGCTTTTGATACAGATTGCATGGTTGTGTATGATGGTTATGTACATGCACATCTAAACCATATACCCAGCCTTGCAGCCATGCATCAGGCAGCTCTGCCTGTGAAAGCGTTTGTCCATCATTGTTTTCCATGTGCTTTGGTGCTCTTGAGCCTCTCCCACTGTTGCATAACAGGAATGGCTCTTAAATTCCCAGCAGTGAGATCAGTTTCTGTGGCACGGAGCAGGAGTTTGAAGCAGCAGAAGTTATGTAAGAGAGCAAAGGGGTTGCTGCCGTTCTCCTGTTTACATGTTCCTCTGGCCTGGAGGAGAACTTTGGGGAAGGAGAATGACTGACTGAAATCGAAAACAACTCCTGCAGCTTAAAGTTGGAACTGGATGGGCGGATGGGCAACGGCAAGCCTGGGTGTGCCTGCAAATCTAACGCCTGCCTGTATTTCTGTGGTAAACACAGTGTTCCCTGCCAGATAGGGAAATTAAAAATGGGATGTTGAGGTGGATTTCCGTGGTTGGCGTAGTCCTGCATTTGTGTGTATGGATGTTCTCAAGGCTTTGGGTGGAGATTGCCCCTCACAAGGCCTGCTTCGTTAACCTCACTCTCAGAAGAGAATCGCCATGGTATGAATCAGCCTGTTGAACCGTTTTCTGGTGGAGTTGATCGTCCAGTATGCGGACTTGCTGATGGTAGACGTGGGAAAGGAGGTGGATTTTTCCAGCCCCTGGAATGCCCTCTTCTGATTGGCTAACTGTAAATGGCAGGAAAGGGCTAAATAGCCATGCATGGCCAAAGGAACCATCAGTCTTCTTTGTGAATATGTATGTGTGCAAGAGAGATACGGAGAGGGAGAAGAAGGTTGGTCCAGTTCTTGACTAAACAGCAGGTCAGCAAAATTCCCTCGCTAGCTGTGTATGCACAGTCATGGCCATTAGCCAAGCGGCGTGCTTTTGTCTTCTGTACGTGTCAGAGGTATTCTCCACAGCCGATCAGGCAGAAAGAACGGTGGCGGACCTTCCCGCACTCTCACCATCACTCCCAGCCCTGTGGGCTTCAGACTGGAGTGCAGATGTTCCTGTGGTAGTGTCCATAGCACTTGGTGGCAAAATTACTAGGGCTGGCTATATTGAATATTCATCAACACTGTTCCTCCATCTGTTCATTCCTTTATTTATCCCTACACTAACACTGTTCCTTCATCTGTTCATTCCTTTATTTATCCCTACACTAACACTGTTCCTCCATCTGTTCATTCCTTTATTTATCCCTACACTAACACTGTTCCTTCATCCGTTCATTTGTTTATGTATCCCTACACTAACACTGTCCCTTCATCCGTTCATTCCTTTATTTATCCCTACACTAACACTGTTCCTTCATCTGTTCACTCATGTATTTATCCCTACACTAACACTGTCCCTTCATCTGTTCACTCATGTATTTATCCCTACACTAACACTGTTCCTCCATCTGTTCACTCATGTATTTATCCCTACACTAACACTGTCCCTTCATCCGTTCATTCCTTTATTTATCCCTACACTAACACTGTTCCTTCATCTGTTCACTCATGTATTTATCCCTACACTAACACTGTTCCTTCATCCGTTCATTCCTTTATTTATCCCTACACTAACACTGTTCCTTCATCCGTTCATTCCTTTATTTATCCCTACACTAACACTGTTCCTCTATCTGTTCATTCCTTTATTTATCCCTACACTAACACTGTCCCTTCATCTGTTCATTCCTTTATTTATCCCTACACTAACACTGTCCCTTCATCTGTTCATTCCTTTATTTATCCCTACACTAACACTGTCCCTTCATCCGTTCATTCATTTATTTATCCATAGACTAACACTGTTCCTTCATCCGTTCATTCATTTATCCCTACACTAACACTGTTCCTTCATCCGTTCATTCGTTTATGTATCCCTACACTAACAGTGTGCCTTTATCCGTTCATTCGTTTATGTATCCCTACACTAACAGTGTGCCTTCATCCGTTCATTCATGTATTTATCCCTACACTAACACTGTTCCTTCACCCATTCACTCATGTATTTATCCCTACACTAGCACTGTTCCTTCATCTGTTCATTCGTTTATGTATCCCTACACTAACACTGTTACTTCATCTGTTCATTTGTTTATTTATCCCTACACTAACACTGTTCCTTCATCTGTTCATTCATTTATGTATCCCTACACTAACACTGTTCCTTCATCTGTTCATTCGTTTATTTATCCCTACACTAACACTGTTCCTTCATCTGTTCATTAATTTATGTATCCCTACACTAACACTGTTCCTTCATCTGTTCATTCGTTTATTTATCCCTACACTAGCACTGTTCCTTCATCCGTTCATTCGTTTATTTATCCCTACACTAACACTGTCCCTTCATCCGTTCATTCGTTTATTTATCCCTACACTAACACTGTCCCTTCATCCGTTCATTCGTTTATTTATCCCTACACTAACACTGTTCCTTCATCCATTTATTTATCCCTACACTAGCATGGTTTCTTCATCCATTCATTCATTTATTTATCCCTACACTAGCACGGTTTCTTCATCCATTCATTCGTTTATTTATCCCTACACTAGCACTGTTCCTTCATCCGTTCATTCATGTATTTATCCCTACACTAGCACTGTTCCTTCATCCATCCATTCATTTATGTATCCCTACACTAACACTGTTCCTTCATCCGTTCATTCGTTTATTTATCCCTACACTAACACTGTTCCTTCATCCGTTCATTCCTCTATTCCTACACTAACACTGTTCCTTCATCCATACACTAACACTGTTCCTTCATCCGTTCATTCCTCTATTCCTACACTAACACTGTTCCTTCATCCATCCCTACACTAACACTGTTCCTTCATCCGTTCATTCATGTATTTATCCCTACACTAACACTGTTCCTTCATCCGTTCATTTGTTTATTTATCCATACACTAACACTTGTTCTTTTATCTGTTAATTCGTTTATTTATCCCTACACTAACACGGCCCCTTCATCCTTTCATTTATTTACTTATCCCTACACTAACACTGTTCCTTCATCCGTTCATTCATGTATTTATCCGTACACTAACACTGTTCCTTCATCTGTTCATTCTTTTATCCGTGCACTGATCTTGTTCATTCATCTAGTCATTCATATATTTAACCCTACACTAACACTGTTTCTTCATCTGTTCATTCCTTAAGCCCTACACTAACACTGTTACTTCATCAGTTCATTCGTTTATTTATCCCTACACTAACACTGTCCCTTCATCCATTCACTCATTTATTTATCCCTACACTAACACTGTCCTTTCATCCATTCATTTGTTTATTTATCCCTACACTAACACTGTTCCTTCATCTGTTCATTCGTTTATTTATCCCTACCCTAACACTGTCCCTTTATCTGTTCATTCCTTTATCCCTACACTAACACTGTCCCTTTATCTGTTCATTCCTTTATCCCTACACTAACACTGTCCCTTTATCTGTTCATTCCTTTATCCCTACACTAACACTGTCCCTTCATCCGTTCATTCCTTTATCCCTACACTAACACTGTCCCTTCATCTGCTCATTCCTTTATGTATCCCTACACTAACACTGTCCCTTTATCTGTTCATTCCTTTATCCCTACACTAACACTGTCCCTTCATCCGTTCATTCCTTTATTTATCCCTACACTAACACTGTCCCTTCATCTGTTCATTCGTTTATGTATCCCTACACTAACACTGTCCCTTTATCTGTTCATTCCTTTATCCCTACATTAACACTGTTCCTTCATCCGTTCATTTCTGTATTTATCCCTACACTAACACTGTGCCTTCATCCATTCATTCATGTATTTATCCCTACACTAGCACTGTTCCTTCATCCGTCCATTCATTTATGTATCCCTACACTAACACTGTTCCTTCATCTGTTCATTCGTTTATTTATCCCTCCGCTAACACTGTTCCTTCATCTGTTCATTCATGTATTTATCCCTACACTAACACTGTTTCTTCATTCGTTTACTTA